>RJWJ010000418.1:0-162078 GCA_004363605.1 Indri indri
GTAACATCCTTTATACCTGCGAAAGTTGCCTTTATTCCATACTGCTTGAGCAAAAGTGTGCTTTGAATTTAATGGTAGCAATGTGACCCTTTTGCAAAATAGGAATAGCTTTATGTGAGGATAATAAACATTCAGGATTTCAGACATTTCGTGGATATTATTGTCAGTTTTAAGGACTTCTTCTTAACATTGGACATATTTTTGTCTACTATTGTAATGTCACCTATTGGCTTAATATCAACATTGTTATATGACAACTTTTTTTATTAATTTGGTTTTCAAAGAATATTCAGTCCATGTGCAATTGATTCACAGTTAGGAAAATAAAAAGAATCCATCGGTGGAAACAAACAATAGTATGTGATGTGACACTCAAAGTGCTGTTAACAGTGTCCTCAGTTTTCCTCCTGTTATGAACATTCACTCGTATGGGGTATTATTCAGGCATAAAAAGGAATGAGGTTCTGACACCTGCTATAACACAGATCAGCCTTGGGAACATCATGCTAAGTGACAGAAGTCAGACATAAAAGGGCAAATACTGCTTATATGGTTGCACTTATATAAGGTACCAAGGTACCACTAGCCACAGAAAGTAGATTGGAGGTTACCAAGGGCTGGGGAGTCATTGCTTAAGGGTACTAGGTTTCTGTTTGGAGTGATGAAAAAGTTTTGGATATAGGGGTGATGGTTGCACAACATTGTGAATATAATCAGTGTCACTGAATTGTGTGTTTAAAAATGGTTAAAATGGAAAATTTCACATTATATATAGTTTAGCACAATAAAAAAATCACTTATGGTTATCTGGTGTTGTGAGTAGTTATGAATTTCTTCTACTTAAACTATTGGCCCTTCATATTTGTAAGAAAAGGCTACTTGCGTGGGTATCAGAGAGAATGATCCAGGCAAAGCCTGACTGTATTTCAGTATTAAAACCCAACAACATTAAATCAAGCAAAAACAACCCAGCACAGTCACTTTGACGTCTACTAATATATTTTCCCTGTTTTCCATCACAGCCTTTTATAACTATGACGCCAGGGGAGCGGATGAACTTTCTTTGCAGATAGGAGACACTGTGCACATCTTAGAGACATACGAAGGTGCGTATGCGTTTTGGTATGTTTTCTCTTGTGGGGCAGTGGGCACAGCCTGTTACAAAAACATATGCAATCAGTTTCTGTTCTCGTGATCAATTTTCTTGCAGATAAATGGTTTTTCAGGTAAGGGTGTAGTGAAGCTGTGCATTCTTTCACTAATGTTTTATTAAGATCAACTTAAAAATTCCCATTTTTAACATCTTCAAAAAACCTTATTAGCTCCTTACTTTGCAAGTGCACATAAATCTTGACTGTTAATAACTGACCACTTGATGATAATTATGTTAAGATAGTTTAGTTCATTGTTGTGATGTATTTGATATGAATTCTGAGTTTTTTTTTTTAAATGCCCTCAGATCTGTTAACAGCATATCTCAGAGGAACCATAATTTTCATCTTTTTTTTTTTTAAGCCTGTAATCTCCATTTTCTTTGGGAAGAACAGAGATTTGTCACAGTTATGTGGGCTGCAGTCCCGTGAAGCAATCATTATAATCATCCAATAAATAAACTGTTGGTAACAATGGTTTTCCAATGTCCTTGGTTTTTCAGACAATTGTTTTTCATATTTCGTGTTTTGCAGCTACTTTGAACAGGGCGGATTTTGTTTTATGCCATGGTTCTTGTTGCACAGAAGCGAAGCGGTGGTGGGCTTGATTTTTTTAAAGATTGCTCAGATTTGTGTAAGATTGTTTTTGACTTGTTGGCTTCATTTCCTACTTGAAGGGGGTACTGCCCATAGAGCATGTGAATAAAGAGATCCGAATAGAATGGATAATTTCAGTAGCAAATTTGCTTTTAGATTAGATTTAACTAAACCGGTCCAAGTGGGAGGTTGGGGTAGGGGAGGAAATTGTAGGCATACCATAGTCATCCACAAATTGAACTTTCAACTTGGTCCTTGAATCCACTTTGCAAGGAGCGAAGTGGTGTGAGCTTCTGTGCCCTAGGCAAGCGGTGGCCGGCTCTGGTGCCCCTCGAAGGGAAGCACAGACCTAGTACAATGCCCGTGTTTGATGTCCTCACTGCCCATTCGATGCCTGCTGACTTAGAATCCCATTCCATTTGCACCTTTTACCCTAAAGAAGTCCCATCTGAAAAAAGAAAATCAGCTTTTGTGGCCTCTACCAGGAAGCCCGTGTAACTCTGCAAAACCAGACCCCGTCCCTCCGTGAATGGGTGGTTGTGATGGGCGTTCTGCTTGTTTTCTGTTTTTACAGCCGACAGTTGGATTTTCTTACCTCCTCTCAGTACATATTGCCAGTGGCTGGTAGGAAACAGAGAAATTAAGTAGAGGTTAAGGATCAAACCTCTCCTGTCAGACACTTTTCTGATCTGAAGGGAAATGGTCTTACATCTTTTGCATTTTTGCTGCTGGTCAGTTGAAGTTGAAATCCTGCTTAATAAACACTGGGCAGTGATGTCATTCCTGACTAGTTAATGATTTCCTGTGGAGCCAGGGTATGTGGACTGCAGTTTCTCGTTCAGAAGAAGAGTGTACTCTTTAAACAGTGGAATCCTTAAGCGCATCACTGGTCCTTGTAATACTTTTAACTTCAAAAAAATTCGATGGCAAGCATCTGACTTTTTGGCTGACGTGATAATGGGTCTACAATGAACGTTCGTTTTTTGGGCTAGTCAGTCTTCTTAGATTCTGATTAAAATATTTCAGTCTTTGCAAAGACTCTTTTCTAACATAAAATGAATTCCGTTTCCTTGACAGCTACCTTTTTGGTTTTAATCAGAATCCGATCAGAGAACTGGATTTGGGGGAAGTAGTTTTTGACTTTGGGAAACTTGGCGACTTCATTATCATTAAGTGAAAATGGAATCGCGTACTCCCCTTTGTTTTCCCGCTTGTTCCTCTCGTTGAAGTTTCATGATTTGTGTTAGAGTCTGGCATTTTCTTTTTCCTTTCCTCTCCCCCTCCCGTCCCCCCTTTTTCCTCTAAGGAGATTTTTCTGTATGTCAAGTTTTCTTTTTCTATGTGATCCTTTTCAGGATGTTATCAAGCTTGCTGCAGAGGATGTAATCTCTAGATGATCACTCTTTATTTTAAGGTTCAAAGAACAAATTTGCCTTCCAGTTATGGTTAATTTCTCTTTCTTGGGCTCACGAAGGCTTAGAGCATAGAACAAAGAAAAGGAACTTTCCAGGTCACCGTGGAGGTAGTCAGAGCTTTGAGGGGTCATTCGCGTAAGCCCCTGCCTTTAAGCAGTGACCAGGGCTGGCCAGACAGGAGAGCCGAGGCCACGGCCAGGCTGTTATGACTCCTGTGTGGCCGGGGGTCTGCTCATTTCCACAGGACCTCCAGGGACTGGATAGTGTACCTAGGACAGTGCACAAAGATTTGGAAATTGTCTTTTGATAATTTGAACTTAATTTATTCAAATTTTTAAAAGTGATAATGATATATTTTCTTCCAAAATGACTTGCCTGCCATTGTCCTGGGCTGGACTGTGCCCTCCCTGAGTTTGGGGACTGTGTCTTGCCCATATTTGCCTGTGTCTTGGGTGGGTGTCTCTTGTTTGGAGCAGGTTTGTTGACTACAGGGAGGCCACTAGCAAGCCCTGCCAGGGAGAATTTAACTCTACTAGCTGTGAGTCTTCCCGCCCCCAAAGTCATGCCTTCGCTGCCATTCCCCACAGAGCAGCCAGGTATCATTCTATTATTAATATAGTCTCTCACTCCTCTGCACAAAGCCCTTGCCAGGACTTCCTCTCCTCTTCATGCTAAGCTGTCAAGCAACACAGTTTGTGGTTTGACCGCTGCTTGCCTTAGGGGCCTTCCAGTCTATGAGCTCACAGAGGGTTTCTGTGTTTGTGCTGCCTTGTGCGGTCGTTGGCACATAGCCTGTGGGCTCAGTTAGTTGAAGGAATAATACAAAAAATCCTGGGGAGGAAAACCAGAGGTTTTCGTTTTGCTTAGGAAGGAAAGAAAGGAAGGAAAGAAACAACCATCCAGTAACGTTTAGGTAAAACCAGACTGTGTTTGAAGTGGGCTCTTTTGTTTGCCTGTGTTCTTGTACTATTTGGTGTGCATATATTTTTAATGTGTGTAAGTCTGGTTACAGCTCTCATCTGTTTCCTGCTTTTCCTTAGTGCTCTGTTTTAAGGTGCACTCGTTGTCTGTGCCTTTTTAGACCATCTGTGGCCCTAACTGCTTCGTGTGCATGTCCATGTTTTACTAACCACCCTCCCAGCTACGGGCACTCGGTTTGTCCCGCTTCCCACCATCCGAGATCCTGCTGCCCTGAGCATCCTGTGTCCGTCCCGCCGTGCACGGTGTGCTGGTGTCCGTCCCGCCGTGCACGGGTGTGCTGGTGTCCGTCCCTGCCGTGCACGGGTGTGCTGGTGTCCGTCCCGCTGTGCACGTGTGCTGGTGTCTTTGGGCTGAGTTCCCAGGAGTCTCGGGTGTGGGGATGCGGGCTCTGGGTGGGCAGGGCCTGCTGCAGTCCGCGCTCCGCCACAGAGCCCGGGGGCTGCCACGTCGTGCAGCGCTCTGATTTCTACCGCTCTTAACTGTGTGGTGATACGACACTGTAAGTTTTCATTTCTCTGATTATTATTGTTATTAGGCTTAAGCATGTCTTCATATGTATGTCTTCTGGGTTTCATCTGTATGTTGTTTATAAACTTTGTTCATTTCCTTACTTGGTCATTATCTTTTTCTTGTCTCTTTACAGTATATCCTTGTATAGTCTCAGATGTTAATCCTTTGTCTGTTTCAGAAAAGAAAGGACGTGTTCATGCTGAAAATGCAGGAAAGCTATAATAGGATCAAAAACAATCCTTTAAATTGAGTAAAAGCAGCTTTCGAATACCTCGCTGCATCGTCTTCCCTCTCTCCGCTTTGCTGCCTGTGATGGCTGTCACCCACGGGCACTGATTCTGGGCTGGCTTATTGAATCCACTGACCTCGACAGTGTCAGGAGATAAAATCCTTCAAATGTGTGGCTGAAATTTAGACAGTTTGTATCCGTGGGTCCCCCTAATCAATCTCTTTAGTTTCCATGTCAGGAAAGTGAAGTGGCTTGAATTGGTCACACCTGGGCCTTTGCATGTCCTTTGCAAGGGTTGTGGCAGTTTCTGTCTCCTTTTCTGGATGTTTAGAAAACATCTGTTTAATAAACCCTTGAGGATTTTGCTCATTTTAACACCGTCATTTTCTGGTTCATAATCCTGCTCTTCGCCCCTGGTTGTGGCAACTGTCATTTCCTGAGAGGGGCGGTGGCCAGTTGCTGCAACACGGGCCCATTTTTTGTCTGCTTGAGCATGCTCTCTAATTGGCACATCCCTGGCTTCTGGGCTCTGACTTTCTGATAGTGCAGAAAAACCCAACATATGGTTACTATCTGGGAATTTACATTTTCCAAGCGCTCTCTGTAAAAGGGGTCCTTTTGCTCCTGTGTGGCAGAGTTGTGATTTGTCTCTGAGCTTTCGATTTGATTTCCAGAAGGAAAGGTAACCTGGAGCGACTTCAGAATGTGGGATAAGAAAACGTCCATCTGATGTCATGCAGTGGTGGGGTGTCCATGGACCCCTGGGTGTTTGTGGGGACAAGTGTCAGCCCTCAGCCTCATAGGGGGTACCAGGGGTATGGTCAGGTCTGCTCTGTTGTCAGAGGGACTCTTCCATTCAGCATTTGCTGCGTGCAAATAGTTCTAGCACGTCTTTCTTTCTGCTCTCACTGCTTTCTCTCTCTCACCACTTAGAGGGGATGGGAAGTTGGAGCTAGGCCAAGCCCAAAGGCGGTAGGTGGGCCTGTGTTCCTGGCCCTGGTGCTTCCTGTTGAGGGCTGTGTCTTTGCCACAGAAGGTACTTTGTGAGATTGCGGCTGCTCCAGGGCAAAGCTCCTCCATCCGGAAGAGGGAGGAAGTTCGCGCTCAATGGGTTTTCTGTTTCCGGGCATCTCTCAGTGATCTGGTGACGCTGGTATGTGCGCTCGGGAGACCCTGGTCCAACTCAGGCAGAGGGAGAGATAGGAAAATGCACACACAAGGAGCCCGCTCAAGGGCAAGTGGTCGAAAGGACAAGCCCTCCTCTTGGAACTGTGCATCTTAACTTCTTGCTGCGTCAGGGCCGTGTGAGGCACATGGAGATGAAGGCGTGAAGGTTGCTAGCGCTCCAAGTACGCTGTTGAAATGCTCTCCAGGAAACCCCAGAATCTATCTCCGAAGCGTTAGGATTATTGAATTATAGCGACAAACTGACTTCCCTGGTTGTGTGAAACAATGAGTTCTGCACACCATGAAGTCATTGCTGAGACCTTATTATGTCTGTTTGTACTAACCGTTTCAACTTTATGTTTGTTTAGGGTGGTACAGAGGTTACACCTTACGAAAAAAGTCCAAGAAGGTAAGTCCTCCTTGTGATTAAACACAATGCATGTCCCTTCATAAATCAAACTGTGAGAGAAAATCAATTCCACCTCATTTGTGTCTAAGAATTTTTCTTCTATATCTCTTTCTCTGAATTTAAAAAAATGTATGGATTGGAATGTGAACTATCTTGAATTGTTTTCTTCTGGGCAATTTGTGTGCATAGGAATTGCAGCTTCCTTTCCGCGAGTGCGTTGCTGGGTTGTGATAACGCGCTGGCCTGCTGCTCTCTTCTTTTCCTGATGGAATTTTCATCCTATTCAGGCCCTGTGTGTGTTGGAGAATGATCTGGGTATAATGACTTCAGGAAAAGAAAATACCGCTCACAGTTTTCAATCCTATACTATCCTTAATGATAAACTAGCAAATTTGCAAAGCTCATGCACAATCATTTCCCTCTTGCTTATAACTATTTTTGCCCTGCTTGGTCGGATGGTGAACAAAGGAGCTCTTCTCTGCTGGGGCGGTTTGCATGTGTGGTTGTTTGAATTTCTGAAACTGGGACATGTAATTACATCTTGGAGTGTTGTGGTGGACACTCCCATGCATAGTTCTGCTGTGGCACTAACATTCTTAGCTTCACAAAACCCAGTTATTGCTCTTCCGTTTCTTTCCACCATGCCACGAGTTTGAAGTACCACCCATGCTAAGCCATGGTCAGGCTGTCCACGTTAACTTAGACGTATGTTTGAATGTCTAATTTATTTGACAGATGGATGGTTCATCTTACTTCTGTGTCTTAAATTTGCCTCTCCCTACTGGGCTGGACTCTCGATTGTGGTCCTGAGCCCATAACAAGGCTTCTGAGTCCAGCGGCTCAAGCGCCAGGGCCTCCCTGCTCTGCCTGCTCAGAGGCCTGCCCAGGCTGTGCTGAGCAGGTCGGACTCTGTGAGGGCCATGAAGTGGCCACCCTCATGCAGCACCGTCACGTGGGTGGGCTCCTGGTTGGTCCCCTGACAGCCTTCCTCTGGCATAGTCACGATGATGTTCCAGTGCAAGAGACACTGTTAGGAAAGGGGTGAGCCAGACCTGCAAATTGGAGCAAGGACCTCTCCCCTCACCCCTGCCAAGGTGGGCCTGGGCGACGGGTCTCCACACATCCAGTGACCTGCAGCCTTGAGGTGTGGACACGATAGCTTGCAACCAGGCGGATGGGGAATAGATTTGCCCAAGGAAAGTTCTATTTTCACATTGATTCCTCCTCCTGCAGTCGAGAGTGTATTCCTGCAGATGAAACCCTGAGTTTCGTCTGGGAGAGCCGCAGTTGAAGACTTTAGTAATAAAGAGATTAGGATCATGGACACCGATACTCCCCTCCCCCACCCTACTCAGGACAGAGCTGCTGCTCTCTGGGCTGGGCGTGTCCCAGGCAAGCTGTTCACTTTCCTGTGATGTTTACTTGGTATTCATTGTCACCTGTCCCAATGTGGGATCTCCCTCTTACCCTAGTAGGTACTCTCTGTGCTGCCCCAGGGGCGCAGATACTGCAACTCATTGACACGATAGAGCTGGGGAGGGAGGTAGTTATTTTTCCATAAGGGATGTGGCCCCTGGGAAGCCTGACTCTAAGTGATCTGTAAGCAACCTTAGGATAGATATTTAAAATGTGCAATGGATCGGGGCTGGTCCTGCATGGCCCCAGCTTAAGTTGCTCATTCCACACCTCCAGGTGCATCCAGCCTCATCCAGCCACCATCCCACCTGTGGCTTTCTGATTCTCCTGTGGGTTTGCTGAGGTTGAGGGGTGTCTCTGCCTAGGAACATGAGCAGGGTCGGCATTGGCTTGTTTGTTTTGTTCCCCCACCTGGGTGCACACCTACTGGCATCATGGAAGGATGCCCACTGTGCACCTAAGACCACCCTGGGATTTGGAGATATCCTGGACAACTAGGACCTGAACGGAGCAACCCAGGGCTGGGTTTTTCAGTCCTCTTTGTGGCTCAGTCTCTGACTCTCTGCCTGCCGCCTTGCCTGTTTGTGATAATTCTTCTTCAAATGGAATTCGGCCACGTTCCCGGCAGGACGAAGGGGCATGAGTCAGTGGTGCCTGCCAGGCCCGTTCAGCCCTCTGCCCTGCCCCTTCCCTTCCCAGGCATGATTAGCACTTTGGTTTCTGGATGTCCCGTGTGGATGCCAGGAAGACCCAATCAGAAGTTCCTGTTTCCAAAACAGGTACCTCAAAGCCACAGGGGTGCCACTTCATGGTATCGGCCGCAGGCACCAAACCTCCCACAGGAAGTGGCTTTCGTGGCACTGCCTGAGCCCCCAGCCTGCCTTTCCTGGGCTCGCCTCTGCCTCACTCCAGGGAGGGGGTTATTTTGCTTGCTCAGGAAGCAGGACCCAAACTCCTGATAAAGCTGCTCTGGCACTTTCCAGACCGTGCCTGACGCTGTGAGTCCTGTTGAGAAACTGTCTCCCACAGGTTCCGTTCCGGTGGGCTCACGGGTGCGCTGCCCTTAGGAGACTCAGGCACCACGTGAACGGAAGCTGGCGTCCTCCTACCACAGTCGTGCAGATTGGGCGAAATCGGCCCACCTTCCTGTATATTCCCAGATGGCCTGTGTTGGGAGATCTACGAGAAAGTCCCTATGGGTCTAGGTAGATGGTCAGTGCGCAAGTGACAATCAGTGGTTTAAACCAATGTCCGATGACAATTTTATCATTTTGAAAGGAGAAACTGTCGGAGACCATCGTCAAAAACCGTTTTTTAGACATCAGCTGGACTTTGGTCTGCCTGTGCAAGGTCGACAGTGAGAACAAGGTGTGAGCCACAGAGAAGATGAGGAGTCGCCCGTGTCTCTGTGCAGTTTTTCCTTTGTGAACACATTGTCTGTTTTCTTCTAAGACGTCTGCAGACTCTTTGGAATACAAGCTGTTTGGGTTGTCGTCTTTTCCACTTCCTTGTGATTTCTTTGATATGTCATATATGAGGCTTAGCAGAAGACTTGCAAAATTAATAGTGATCCAGCTGCACCTACCCCCACCTTTTGGGGGGCTGTTGTTTGATTTGTGATCAATATTCATATTGATTATAAAATCTACTTCTTTTTTTCCCCCAAAGGGTATATTTCCTGCTTCATATATTCATCTTAAAGAAGCGATAGTTGAAGGAAAAGGGTAAGTCTAGTCTTCATGTTGAAATGAAGAATTGCAATGATTATATTTGGTTTCACTGCTCATATGTATGGTAGGGTAACACTAGGGGTTAAGACAGTGCATGTGATCGGCTGTGATGGGACAGGAATTTGGGGGAGAAAAAGGGGACTTGGAATTCAGCGTTGTGGACAACATGGCTTTGATCCTTTAAAGAGTCTGAAGTCAGCACTGTAATTGTGGTCGTTGTCCTTGAACCTGAGGTCAGTTTTGGAAAGTGCTGGCCCTGGTGCTCTGTGCTGCCTCTGTGAGCCACCCCATTTGGCAGAGATTCCACAGCCCCCCGCTCTGACTCCTATCTTGGGGAAGACTTTTCGGGGTATGATACATGTAGAATTTAGGGTGAGGCAACAGTTGTTAAATTGGGACATGTACGAATTTACCTTTTGTCTAATTGTGATGTATGTTTCCTAGAGGTCATAAAACTGATGTATAAGATCATTAGAAGAACATTTGTAGAACAGGAACCCATTAGGCAGGAATGGCAAATGAATAACCAGGTGTGAACTTGGAAGAAGGAACATTAAAATGTTTTCTTTTTTTGTCTCTGCTACGTCTTCACACTCAGTTAAATATGTAAATTATAAAATTACTAATCATATGATTACTGCATAATGACATCTCTTTGGCTGATTACAAAATTGCCTTTCCAAGCACAGTACTTTTAACATATGAAAAGCACTGTTCAGGTTCTGTGGTTCCATGGTGCATAATTAAAACGAAGAAAATAATTTAGAGGCATGAACGGTGATGACCTGCAATATGGTATTTTTTTAGACAGGTACAATGTTTTGTATGCAAAGCTTTAAGGGGAAGAAAAAGAAAGTTTGGAAACTTTTGCCTTATTGTGGAAATAACTGAATAAAGTGTATATATATTTAATGTACTTTGTATCAGAATCCTTATACAAGTCAGACTGTATATGATTGATTTTTTTTTAAAAAGCAGCTTGATATATATAGAAGAATGTGTGTAAATTGTAATTGCGAAGCGTAATGATAAAGTGAACAAGAGATTATTCCAATTCTCAGTAAGTAGAGACATACCCACCCCGACAGGCAGAGACACGTTTGGTTCCTTTTACTGGGTCTTGCAGACTAAGGGTCCCCACTGTGGGCAAGTGAACTGAGAGTTGGTGAAATGGTTCGGAACCAATTCCCTGCCGGTGCTTTGGGGTCCCTGGGATCGCTCCCCACGCTCCGACCCTGGCCCTGCCCATCTGCCTTGCTGCTTCCACGCAGCCCTCGCTGCCCGAGTGCTCCCTCCTGAAGCACCCCTGCCTTCAGGCTTGACAGGCGACCTCACCCCTCCCCTTTCCTCCAGACTGCTGTGCACGGCCACCTTCCCGCCTTTTCCTGGCCGTCCCTCCTGCCCAGCACCGACGCAGGCCGCTCTGTCGTCCCAGCCCTGCCTGCCTTCCTGCTCTCCGAGTTTATCGTCCCATCTCTCTTGCATGAACCGTCTTGCAGGGTCTCTTGCTTGGTCTCTCTTCTCTCTGGACGCCTGCCGTCCTTCACTCTCAGGCACGCCCAGTGGTCACGACGTGCCTATTGCCACCTATTCTGTCTCTTTCCCCCATGGCCAAAGCAATTCCCCCTTTGCCTCCCCCCTTCCCTGGCACTGACTGTTTGCCGGCGCTGCCTCCTGTCCCAGCCTGACGGTGTCTTCTCAGTCCTCCTCTTCCGGAGGTTTCCTGCAGCGCTGGACGCTGTCGGCCACGCACTTCCCGTGCAGCTCCTGTGCTCTCTGATGCTCCGTGTCCTCTTTTTACAGCTTGTGCTTCACGTTGTCTTTGTCCCCTGCCCACTCCTCTCAGGGTCTGTCCTTGGCCTCCTGTTTCTCTACCGTCCTCCCCTTTTGACACGGCCTCCATTGCTCTCACCTCCAGCTGTCCCCTCGGTGTGGGTGACGCTCAGATCGGGACCTCCAGCCCCGACTCGTCTCCTGACGCCTCGTGCAGTTACGCGGAGCCGAGTGACTAACGAGAATCACCACGGTTGGTGGGCACCTTTCGTGTCCCATTAGTTGTCCTTTAAAATAATTATTTTTTAAATTGGCAAATAAAATTGTATATATTTATGGTGTACAACATGATGTTTCGAAGTCTTGTGCATCATGGAATGGCTAAATCAAGCTGATTAACATGTGCATTACCTTACGTACTTACTTATTTGTGGTGAGAACTCATAAAATCTACTCTTAGCAGTTTTCTAGTGTACAATGTATCGCTGTTAACTGTCGTCACCACCTGGTACAGTAGAGCTCTCGACCTTATTCCTCCTGTCTGAGTGAAGTTTGTATCCTTTCCCCAGCATCCCCCACCCCGCTCATTCCCACAGGTGTCCTGCCCGACGCTCCCTCCGTCTCACGGCAGCCTGCGAGGCAGGCATTGCTGGGCGGGGTGCTCCTGATCCCCGGCAGGTAACAAGGTGGTAACAGAGGTTATCTAAGAAGCCAGATCAAGTGCATTAGTGCCAGTTGGCACATTAATCTCCATCAAAAGGTAGGAGGGTAAGAAGGAACCAGAACTGAGGCCAGGACATGGTGCAGGCCTTGGGGCCCCATTGTGTGGTGGGAGGGAGCCCAGTTGAGCTCCGAGCGTCCTGGGGCCAGTGTGCGGAGTGCCTAGTGGATGCGGCATGAAAACAGCCCAGTTGCTGATGAGTGTGCTCAGGTGCGAGTGGAGGGGAATCTCTCCTGCAGGCTTTGTGGGATGACAGTGCCGAGTGTGACGAACCACGCTTTCATCAACATCCTTACTGCGAAACTTGGCGACAGGCTCGGCAGGGCTGTTTTAACAATGATGACCCTCAGTAGACATGGATAATCTCCCATCAAAGGGTCATTCTTAACAGCAGTTTTCTGGGGGATGGTCTTGTATGCGCCCCTCCCTCGGATGTCTGGTTCTAGACCTCGCCATGAGGCCAGCTTTCTTTCCGGAACTCCACTGTCTCTAGCTTTGGGGGCCTCCCCCACCATCAATAAGTCATTGCAGGTCTGAACCCCAGTTGTGAGCCAAAGTCAGGGTCCCTCCCACAGGGCTGGGTGCTGTGAAAATCAAAAGACATGGGTGTCCCTGGACATTGCATGCTGGCCAGAGTCGTCTTGTCCAGACACAGAGGACCTCTGGGGCCAGCCAGCCAACTGTACAAGGCACACATTCCCTCTCCCACCCGTCCCAGAAGTCTGAGCCAGACTTTGCGTAGCGCCTGATCTAGAGTGTCTGCCCAGAAAACAATGGCAGACTTGATGAAAACCAATGTTTAAATACAGATGAGTTAAGAACAATTCAAGGGTTAACCTTTTGCGGTGGGGGGAGAAGAGTAAGAGGATAATCAGGGTGGGGATCAAGGAGAATAACCACGGACATTCGAAAGCTGTAACCTCTCGTATTTCGCCAAGGATAACTGCTTCATGTATTACCATGTAGTGAGTTTTATGCATGATGGAAATGTAAAAATAATCTTAACCCAAACCTGCATTTTAATGCCACACAGACTGCTTGTAATTTATGGCACCTTTAAGATAGATGGGTACACGTATTATGAATACGCTTTCCACTTGCCAGACCTCGACGTTCTGTAGACTTTAATGAGGTGTTATTTGCCTCCTTCATCTTACCTTGATGTACGAGGTGGATGGTTTGCGTGCAGGTAATGTATGAACATTCTCAAGCTCTGTACCTGTCATTCTCAGAGATGTATGTATGTACTTATCTGCCCGAACACAGTGTTATTTGTATATTTTCTTTCCATTTTCTCAAATGTTGAACTCTATGTCCTGTAGTTGGAATTTACCAGGTGCGGCTCACAGCGGTTAATGAAATCAGGGACTCAAGCTGCTTTTTCCTTCTTTCATCCCAGGCAACATGAAACGGTCATCCCAGGCGACCTCCCCCTCATACAGGAGGTCACCACAACACTCCGAGAGTGGTCCACCATCTGGAGGCAGCTCTACGTGGTAAGCAAATGGGATGTTTGGGCAACACTTAAAAACAGAGAATGGGTTGGGCGTAGTGGCATATGCCTATAATCCCAGCACTTTGGGAGGCTGAGGTGGGAGGATTCTTTGAGGCCAAGAGTTTGAGACCAGCCTGGGCAACACAGCAGTTAGACCCTTGTTTCAAAAAAAAAAAAAAAAAAAAATTTTGCCAGGTGTGGTGATATGTACCTGTAGTCCTAGCTACTTGGGAGGCTGAGGCAGGAGGATCACTTGAACCCAGGAATTCGAGACTGCAGGGAGCTGTGATTGTGCCACTGCACTCCAGCCTGGACAACAGAGCAAAATCTTGTCTCTGGGGAAAAAAAATAGAGAATGAATGGTCTTCTCAGACCTTGCTATACCAATGGGATGTTTTTCTTTCCCTGGGAACCTTAAAAGGAGAACTTGGATAGGGTCTTACTCAGAAAGGGCAAAGAAAGCGACATGGCCAGATAGTCGGGCCACTTTTTGGGGCTGTGTGCCCTGTGACCTGCTTTGTGTTCGGGTGCAGCCGTGCTCATGGTGATACAGTGGGCTACTGAGGAAAGGGCCTGGGGACTTGCCTGTCCTTGCCTTGGAAAGGGAAACATGATTGCTTAAAGCCCTTGGAACACAGGATCAGGCGATCTGCATCGATGTCACCTCAGAGTTTATGTTTTCATCATGAAAACTAAAATCTGCTTTTAAACAGTAACAGGTGCTTATTTATGGATGCGGCAGAGGGGATTACTATTTATTTCTTTGCCGTCGTCTGACAGTAGGTAATGCCTCTTATCATTTAAGAAAAACTACAGTCATCTAGATTTGCCCACGTTTGTGACAGGGTAGGGAAATATTTTGCATTCTAGCTTCATGTGCAATTGTCCGGTTCTTCTGATCACGGAAGAAGTCTTATTAATGCGGAGAGGTTGAAGCTCTGACATCTCCTATTTCATATTCCCTCAGGGCATTTCTTTGCACATAAATTCATATTTGCAGAAGATTACCTTTTGTTAAGCCTGTATTTCTATTCAGAGTGTTGATTTCTCATATGCTAATGTTATTATCACCAAGCAAGGGCTCTGGAAGGAAGTCAGTGCGTTAATTTCTTGGGAGCATAGAAAACTTCCTAAAGCCCCACAGCTGCTTGTTGGGCAGGCTTGTGGTTTCTGATTATACAGTGGTTTCCTATAAATGCACAGTAATAAGCAGTTGCAGTAATTGTTCATCAAACGTACTCAAAAACCTAAAAGCGTAAAGTTAGCCATGAATGTTTTGTGTAAATCTGAGCAATTTTGTAGTCGGTGTTTCATGTTCAACTTAGCAATTTTTAAACAAAAATATGGCAACAAAGCGAACGGGAATTGATGCTGACTAATATGTCAGTGGACAGTTTTAGCCAGAAAACCCTGGAATAGGCATTCATAATCATCACTGTGGTTTCCTTTGACAAAACTTAAATTTGCCTCTGATGGACTTACTTTGTTGGATTTGTGCAAAGCCAAGCCAAAGATGGTTTTAATGTTTTTATATAGAATTTTTGCTCTGTTCTGTGGTTGTAGATGTTAGCAAAATATTAGGGATTTTAGATACTTGATACAGCCTTAGAGAAATGAGCAAGGAGAATTAGTAAGAGGGAAATGAACATAATTTTGTAACAAATCATTAAGTTTGACTATTAGTTTTCATTTAAGAAAGTAAAATTAGGGTAACATAAAGACAAGTTCATGGAATGAAAAATAGCCTGTTAGGGTGCCCAATGGGTGGGTGGTGGGGATACTGGAAACTCATAGAAATAAGGTGAAATAGTAGAAATAGTGGGGTACGTGGTTCAGATATGGAGAGGGGGACTTTTTTTTAGAAGAAGCAATAAGCACATTTTAATTTTTAAAAGGTTTTAAAAATTTATTTCTTACTTTTTATAGAGACAGGGTCTCGCAGTGTTACCCAGGCTGGTCTCAAGCTCCTGGGCTCAAGCTTTCTTCCCGCCTTGACCTCCCAAAGTGCTGGGATTACAGGGCACATTTTAACTTTTTAAAGGGACCATGATGTTCAGGATTATATCACATTGGGTTCCACCTAGATTCCTTTTTGTTGAAAGAATCAGTGGGTTATTTTCCCTTTGGATGCTCCCTCATCTTGAGGCTTGCACTCCTGCAATTGCAAACGCTTGCTTTTCTTTGTAGCATCAATCCCATCAGAATACTTAAAAAGTGGTAAGAAGTGTGAATTTTGCATCATATTTACATTTTCCTTTGGCATAAAAGCACCAAGAGCTTGTAGATGGGGATTTGGCTTCTTGCAGAAGCAGCGTCTCTGTGTGGGCCGCATGCATCGCAGCGTGCCAGGGAGCCAGCCCCGCGCAGCATGTTTTTCTGCGTAGCTCAGCTGACAGCAAGGCCCGGGGTTCAGTTTCTTAGTGTGCTCAGAACCATCCCGGGTGTAGGGTATCCTGAAGACCATATGCAAGTTGTAGGATTCAGATCTTTAGGCTTAGACTACTTCTGAAGGAGCTTTAAGAGTTGCCCATCCGTGGGCCAGATGTTAGGAGCTCGTGAACAGGTGTTGAAGCTCAAAGTCCAGCTCCTGCTGGGGTCAACTTTACGATGCACTTGCGCACATGCTGCAATGTTGAGTGGACTGTTGGGGAGCGCACATCACTTTTTATTCTTTCAGTGTCTCATAGAAACCAAATTCCATGCAATGTGTTCCGGTTTGTGCTAAAAACACTTTTTCATTCAGCATTAACTAATTCCCACAATAGAGTACGTATACCTCATGTGTATTTGAAGACATATCCATTCTAGGCTATCTCCACGATGCTACTTTATAGCAAAAGCTTTACGATTGGCTCTTTCTCCCCCTCCTCGATAGCAAGATAACAGGGAGATGTTCCGAAGCGTGCGGCACATGATCTACGACCTCATCGAGTGGCGGTCCCAGATCCTTTCTGGAACTCTGCCGCAGGATGAGCTCAAAGAGCTGAAGAAGAAGGTCACAGCCAAAATTGATTATGGAAACAGGTTTGTTTGTTTGAAAAGATGATTTCATGCTTAATTTATCCAATATAATAACATCACCATAAGCCCTTAGAAGACCAAAATCATGTTTTATCATAAAACAAAATTTCTAACATCAAAATCATGGCATGGTTTTCATTTTGAAAAGGATGAGGTATTTTCTAGTGGATTCTGACAATCAGGACAGTTTCCTGGGTCATTCTCAAAACCTGTTCTCTTCATTCTTCAAGTGGTGGAGCCCAGAAGCTGGGACCTGTCACTTTCACCATTCCAGAGGGGACCCCACAATGACCCCCCCACTCCCAACAAGAAACTTTTACTTTCTGTTCACAATATTTGATTTTGAGTCCGGATTTCGAGCCAGGGGCGAGAGTGGAGTGGTAGTTTCTTGAGCAGTGACAAGCACCGGGTGTCCTTCTGTGGAATCCTAAGTTCTGAGCATTGGAATGGACATTAGATCACCAGAAAACTTGTCACCCATGTAGGCTTGCCAGAGTTCATCAGCAGAAATACAGCCCAGCTAAACTTGAATTTAGATAAACAACAAATTTTCTGCAATTTTGTGTCTTGCAGAAGTTCCCATCTACAGCCAATATCCACCCACCTCTGCTTGAATGCCATTAGTGATGGTGGGCTAACTCCCCCATAGAGCTGCACATTCTAGCATTAACAAGCATTGTCTTATGCTGAAAGGAAATGATTGTTCTGATGCTAATTCTGCCAGGTTTTGTAACTAGAATGAGTCCGTGCCCTTTCCCACCTGATAGCTATTTGGTTCTTCCTATAATATCAGAACTGCAAGAAGCCTTAACAATTAACTGGTCACTGGGTTCCCCAGTGCTGTTCTGTGTCTTAATTACTTGGAGAGCTTTCAAAATACAGAATCCCCAGACCCCTCCTTAAGCTTCTGATTTGTGGTGTCCGGGGTGCTGGCTGGAAATCTCAGTTTTTAACAATAGAGTTGGACCATGCTGGAAAGCAGATTTGGAAAACTTCTGGTTTAGTCCAACCCTCTCATCTCACACAGTGGGCTGTGGAAGTCAGAGAGGGGAAGGGCTTTGCCTCCAGCCATTCAGCTGAAGAGAGTCCTGGGTAAACCAAAGAACCTTTCTGTGAAATCAGAAGTATCACGTAATTTTCTGGTAATTTATATTTTTCAAGTGTGAAAAGTTTCTGAAAGCAACATTATGAGCAAGATGTAGGGTTTGGATTAGAAATGCTATAGGAGAAGGGTTTTGTTTGGGTTTTCCAGAAAGCCACAGACTTCTGGATATAAGATCAGATGTCGTTGCAGTGAAACCTGTTTCAAGACCACCTGCTTAACGAAAACCGATCTTCTGGAGCTTTGATGTTATTTTCTATTGGAGTATCTTATTTTGAACTTATGTTCAGAGACCACCTGCTTAATTTGGCTGCAGGAAGCTGGGAAAGTACATTATATCATGGAACAATCTAGTTAAGGAAGGAAGTGTTTCCAAACATAATTTACTAATTTGATAGGAAATATAATCCTTAGTAAGATAGTTTTTTGCCCAAGAATCTCCAGGCTACTCCATAATTTCTCTGAAGCCCAGTGATCTGGGCATATCTTCCTTGTCCTTCTTAAGAAAATAAAATAATACAAAATAATATCACAGTGTTGAATGTTTGATTTTAAGATAGATGGATTTAATAAGGAGAAGGACTTTTGTGTCTTTTTCATTCATCACTTAGGTGTTCTTACCTTTTTAATCTATTTTATTTAACCTGGGGGTTCTGGGGTCCCCTCGGTTTTGGAGTCCATTGGAAGGCCATGGACCATTTCTCTAGAAAAATGCACAAACACAGCACAGACCCACACAGATCCACACATGCAGAGACATACACACACAGTTTTGCACATAATTTTGGGGGTGGGTGCACCTCCGTCCTCATAGGTGCTTTAGCTTCCATGGAGTTAGTCTCTAGATTACGTTGCTGTGGTAAGTTGCACCTTCATAATGGAAACTCACTCTGGATGTAGAGTCAGCTGGGCGCTGATTGCTGAGAAAAGCACTTAGAATGGTTGTCCAGAGAGGCCACTTTACATGGTGGTTTGCAGGTAGCATTCTGGAAAGTGTGTGGCTCTGCCGTGAGGGGTTCCTGATGCAGAATCCAGGCTCTGGGCTCTTATAGATGGTGTCAGAATAAATAATTTCTTTGAGCTTAGGTTTCCTCCTTTGTGAAATGGGTCTGACTATCTGTCGTGGAGAGTCTGAGGTGATTACATGGTAGGATGTACACGGCAGCCTGGTGTTTTTCTTGAGGGAGCCCTGTTCTGTGTGGCCTATGGGACCTACTGGCTGCACCTCCTAAAGCCAGGTGCTTTGTAGTTTACCTGCCCCAGCACTGGCCTCACCCACACCAGAACTGACCACACCCTTGCCAGAACTGGCCCCGCCCATACCAGGAACTGACCACACCCCTGCCAGAACTGGCCCCGCCCACACCAGGAACTGACCACACCCAACTTTGGCACTGACCACGCCCCAGCAGTACTGACTCCTCTTAGGAACAGGTTCAGGGCTGGGATAAATAGTAATATTGGGGGGGGGGGGCGTCTTTGTCTTGTTAGTGAAACATGTTACAAAGATAACTAATGAGACGTTAAAAGACTTTTTTCTTCAAATGTCTGTTCCTCATGAGGCACCCCACAAATCTTTCAACTGCAGAGACTGTTTTCATGCAGTGCAAAAAGCCTCTATTTGTTAACGTCTGTTTACCTTCATGCTGCTGATAGCCCTGTTGGTCCTGCTTCACCTTCAGTGGAATTCACTTAATAGATGTTAAAAGGAAAAAATGAGGTTTTTTTGTAATTGCTTTCCCAGTGGTGCAGTGGTTCAGCAGAATGCCAAAAATCAAACTTGTTTGACCTGTGATCAGACTCATATCTAGCTTTAAGGTGTGTGACCTGATAAGAAAAGAACTCTGAAGTTAGTCTGTCTACATGGAATGTTTATGAGCAATTCCATTTTCCTCTTAAATTTGTAATTGTCGAAGATACTCTCTAATTGAAATTTAGCATTCCTTCAGAAGACCCTCTGTCCTTTGTCATATGGTGAAAAAAAAAATAGCCTGTTTCCGTAGACTTGTCTATAACAGGAATGTAATGCCACTGGCGGGTGTGAGACATCTGTGGCTAATTTCCCACCCTAAGACCTGCGTGTCTTATAAAAAAGAAAACCAGAACATTCTGCACTAGCACGACTCTTCATTTTGTTTGTTATATCATTGCCTTTGTTTACTCCTTAAATAAAATCTGTGGTAAAAATCACCTGACAATTTTGTTGGATTGCGGGAATTGGAGAGAATGTTCCAAAAAAATCTTTCCACATGTAGACTGGACAGATTTATTATCCAGATATTGATCGTGTTTTAAGTTGGCTACTGCATTTAGCCATCTGGCCGGGAAGTTGCTTAACATTATTGTGGATGATGTCCGTATGTTTGGTGTTCCAACACAGTAGAACATACTTATTGAAAATTTTTCGGGGGCCTCATGTATGGATTAGAAATGACTCGAGGTACAAGGAAACCTACCAGAGGCAGTTGTAGATAAATAGGGTGGTAGGTTTGTCTCTGCTCCAGTCCTTTTCCCTCCCTGTCTCCTTCCCCAACTCAATGTTAATGTCACAACTGCCACTTTCATGTGTTTGTGCCTATGGATGTGTATGTGAATGCATATATTCATATATATATATATGAATATATATATATGCGTGTGTATGTGTATACACGTATATAGTGTATGTTTAAAACTTTCCATATTTTGCATAATAATTAGAAACATATTTCACTTGGGTTTTGTAGATCTACAAAATTTCTCATTGGAAGACAAAGCTACTATTGCATTAGCAATAAAAATTGAGGAATTTTTTTTTTAATTCCCCTAAGGCGATATGTTTTGAATTAAAGTGACCTCACAGAATTATGTTCCCTAATATTGTGAGTGAACCCAACTTTCTAGGATGTTTTCATCTGCTCAGTTGCCTGGGGCTGAGGTTGTACTAAAGAATTCAAACTCCTTGGTTTGTGTCCATGAAGTTATGAATTCTCATTGTTGTAGAATTCTTGATTTGGACCTGGTGGTTAGAGATGAAGATGGGAACATCTTGGATCCAGAGCTAACTAGCACAATTAGTCTCTTCAGAGCTCATGAAATAGCTTCTAAACAAGTGGAGGAAAGATTGCAAGAAGAAAAGGTAAGTTCAGCTCTCTGTCATACACCATCCACATTTGGAACACATTTTCTCAGTAATGGTTTTCAACATTAGTAAAATATCAGTGAAGCCCAGAATTTGCTCAAAAAAAAGTACCTGGAAAGGAGCAATTACACAGTGTGTTTCATACCTTCATCGATGGAAGGGAGCCCAGTGGCAAACATGTTACTGCTGACATGAAAGGACTTATCCCCTGAGGGGTCGTATACAGCATGTTGCATGTCATCTTAGGAGACAGGGTCTTCATGACATTGACTTTGTGTTTGCACCCGTCAGATGGGAACAAGACTTGGTTCTGCATTTCCTCTCTGATAGTGGTAGGAGGGCAACATCTTCCAAGCTCAGCGAGGGCAGGGAACACATGTCCTATTGATCTATTTTCGTCTTCTATGACCTTTAATGGTATTATGTATATAGCAGATATTTAGAAATTGATTGCCTGAGCCATCTATTAATTTAGCAAGTATTTATTGAGTATCTACTATGTGCTAGGGACTGGGGACATATGATACATGAGATGGAGATATCCATGGAGGGTTCAGTCTAATGAGGGAACTAAAAATTAAACAAGTTACTACACACATAATCATTATTCTCATTCATTGATCACCTGAAAGTTTTTGTATTGCTGGAAATACTCAGTCCAGACTGTTACGGAATTGTGGGATAAGAAAGTGACCACATGCTTGGCTTTGCCATGTTAGGCCAACTAGGTGTGTACCTTTCTCTACTTGAAGGAACTGAAAAGAGCAAGGGGTTAGCGATGAGCATGGCTAATGTAACTGTCTACCTTCTTTGCATTCACAGTCTCAAAAGCAGAACATAGATATTAACAGACAAGCTAAATTTGCTGCAACCCCTTCTCTGGCCTTGTTTGTCAACCTCAAAAATGTGGTTTGTAAAATAGGAGAAGATGCTGAAGTCCTCATGTCTCTTTATGACCCTGTGGAGTCCAAATTCATCAGGTGGGTGACATTTCTTGGCTACTGCCTTTCCTCTTTGGTTCACGTGGGGAAGATGGCATCAGGGTCACCGACACGTTCCATTGTGCTGAGAGCTCTTGGCTGCCCAGTGTCACCAAGCAGCTGAGGCAAGAGCTCTTTGTGGGCAGTGTTTGGCCACCAGCTTGGGCTTTGGGCGAGGGTGAGCCTTCTTACGTGTATATTGTTACCTGCTTGTAGAGCGACAGTGATCACAGTGTACTCTTGTAATATGTTAAGGACCCAGCTGAAGACTGAAGTAACACTTTGTTGTCTTCACAGGATTTTATTAATATGTATCCAGACCCCCAAATATCATGTTTCCCTTTTTCCAACTTTTGGTCTCTATGAATGTCATTTCTGTGACCTTTGTCCTGTTGTTTTTTTCTCCAAGGTGATTGGCTGGACTTACAGCAAATAGACCAGCGCCTGCCACATACACACTCTGGATTAATATTTGTTGAGTCATAACATTGTAAATGCACTGTTTTTGCTCTGCCCTCAGTATAGCTTTCTCTTTGTCCAGACGGGAAAATTACAGTTCGACTCTGTGAAGTGTGTGTATGTGTCTGTGTGTGTGTTAAAACTCCAATATGTTCTTTTCTATCATTCAAAATTTAAGAACAGCGTACAACAGAAACAGAACAAGTGGGTGAATTTCATTCTCACTTCTGATAAGGACTTCATTTCTTCCTGACTTAGGAAACAGTTTGTATTTTATGGCATATTGGGTTTGTCGTAGGCTGTGAAATAAGCATGCATTCTGTTGAATTTTTATACTGTCTTCATTCTAAATGAATAAGTAGGCTTTTAAAATAAAATTTGAAAATGCTGTTTGCAAGTAGTTCCATTACAGTTACAACCCAAGACATCCCGAATTAAAACCTCCCGAGGTTTTGTGCAGTGTATGTGAATGGATGAGTAGCTCTATTTGATACTGTTGTTATTTATAGGTTCACAGCTGTCTGTATAGTGGACCTCTGTGGCCTTAATTATAAAGCTGTGTGGATGTACATTTCGTATCCTGTTGTATTTGGAAAATTAATTTGTTTTTATTTCTTCCTTTTTCAAGTGAAAACTACCTGGTTCGCTGGTCAAGTTCAGGATTACCTAAAGATATAGACAGATTACATAATTTGCGAGCTGTTTTTACCGTAAGTGCACCCGGAGATGTTGAGTTGAATTGCTCACTAATGCCTACTCTTAGTGACTTGCCTCTGATTCCCTACTGCACGAGCAGAGCACATGGGTCCTTGGGTTCCTGTGATGCAGGTTAATTTCATATTAACAAGTAAAGCGTCTTCCCCCAATCTCCCAGGTCTGTAGCCACCCTGAGAATCACTGTGACAAAGATTTCCTCTGTTACCATTGAACATGTCTCTTAAATCTGTATCTTAAGTTTGCTTAGCGTTAATTGACCATTGTTATTCAATTCCTTTTGTCATGTGAGTGACTTATTAAAATGATAAAAACTGGTCTAAAAAGTCTCAATCCATCTTTTTATTGTCCTTTTCATTTGAACTTACATTGAATAATGGTTCTCCAAAATAATTTATGGAAATTGATATTTCTAGGACCTGGGAAGCAAAGACCTGAAAAGGGAGAAAATCAGTTTTGTCTGTCAGATTGTTCGAGTGGGTCGCATGGAGCTGAGGGACAACAACACCAGGAAACTGACGTCTGGCTTAAGGAGACCTTTTGGAGTAGCCGGTAATAGTTTCTCCCTTTTTCCTTGAGAGTTTCAGATGATCACGTTCACTTTGCATAAGAACCGCTGCTGAATGTCGATTGGACAGGGGGCAGCTTTGATTTATAAGCCTTTCTGCTGGAGAGAAAAAATAATTTATTAGTTCTTTTCTGTGTGGTTTCCTGTCGACCTGTGAGGCCCAGGGTGTTCTGGTCCACAAGTCTCAGATGTAAATCATGTATTTGGTTTTAAAGTGGATCCCATCTTTTCCTGGGAGAGACCCTGCCCCAATCCTTAGCCCGCAGGGAAGCCAGTCAGGGGAGGTTTTCAGGTTTTCGGGCCTGGCGATTGATTTAGGAGTGGGTTTGTGCAGGACGGTCGCGGCGAAGAGAAGGTCGGAGAGCACGCCGGGAGGGGGAAGAGTTGGTTTACAGTCGGTGCGTTCTAATTCTCCGTATTTGTGCTTTCTTATTTTTGGTGACAGTATGAGAAAAGTGAGAGGCCAGTTATCTCTGTTGAGGGAAGATACAAGTGTCTCCAGGAAATTCTAATTACTTGACCTCTTTCAATGTCACTCTCATTTTTCATAGTTTTGGGAAATGGTTTCTCTCACTATTTTATGGTTGCGGTGGAGTTTCATTCCCCAGCCCTCTGATATTTATTCTTGTGGGTTTTTTGTTTGTGATTCTTGGGATTCACATGAATGTTTATGTGCAAAAAGTTCTCGATTCCTGATACATTATGGCTGCATTTCTTATGTGAATAGCTATGGAGGTTGCCTTTACCTTGGCTACCGGGAAACTCAGGACTTAGTTTTTTCCTTCCTCTTTTAAATAAACTTTAGTTTTTGAGAAGTTTTAGGTTCAAGGGAAATTGATCAGAAAATACAGACAGTTCCTATACACCCTTCCCCGCCGCCGTGCTCTCCCCATCATCAACATCCGCCACAGAATGGCGCATTTATTACAGCCGACGGACCCGCAGTGACATGCCATCATCCCCCGCAGTCCACGGTTCACAGCAGGGTTCATGCCAGGTGCTGTGCATCCTGTGGGTTTGACAAATGCCTGTATCCACCGTTACGGTCTCATCCGGGGTAGTTTCACTGCCCTAGAAATTCTCTATGCTCCACCTGGATGTTTCGGAAAAATATTTCACATCATTTAGTAAGTAAAATGATTTACTACTTCATAAGGAGTAAATAATAACAATGATGTAGGCATAATGAGAAAGAAGCTCATTAATTTGGTCTATTTCTGTTTCCCAGTAGGGCTGAGTTGTGTGGTGTCTGGTGACTTTACCACGTGTCAGTGAAATGTTGAGCACAAGGTCACCTTTCTGAGGTCCCATGGCCTTGAGCTGGAGAAATCCTTTTATGTTTTTTGCCTACTTATTTGAATACGTACTTTAAAATTGCTCCTCTGTTTATCAGAGCCTGCAGCATCTTTTATGTGTCATCCAATATTGTAGTCGAAATACCTGTAGTTTTTCAGGAATTTTCTTTTCTCTTTCCCACCTCTGTGATAGTTGTAAGAAAACATTTTCGTTTCAGGTGTATTGGGCTTCACTTAAGAGATCAGAGAAATCTTTGCAGTGGGTGCAAGTTTCTCCCCTTGCCAGCACCTGTGCTGTAGATTCTCTGCTTATTACATCACCAGATAGGCTACACTGATAAGTTCCTATGAAGGCATAGTCATAGTTCTTAAAGATGCAATCCAGGCCAAAGGCTGACCATTTTTACCCTCTTTTGATTAAAATGGGACTTTTTTCAGCTTTCATTGGTTTGATACTCCAGGGAGTGTTGATCACAGGCTCAGCTGACACTGCTGTGGTCACTTATACTCGGTGGGGTCTGGAGTTAAGTTGGGGCCTCCCACCTCCTGGAGTTGTCTGTGAATGCCTGGAGTCCAGAGTGTCCCCTGGGGTGGGCAGGGCAGGTGGCCGACACCCAGTTCCCTGCTTTTGGAGGCCCCACTTGTGTAGTGTTGACTGAGACACTTGACCACTGTCTGGTCCCTGGAGCTTGGATCCCTGGCAGTGAGGCCACCACTGTCTTGTCCCTGCTGACCACCTGGGGATGCTCCCATGGTCTTTGGCTCCTCCTCTCTGGACTGGTGTCTGGCTCCTGCCTTTCCTTTCTCATGTTCCTGGGACTTCCTGGTCTCAGGGCTTTGGTAACTCACCCAGGGCCAAGTTCTAGCCTCGCCCTCCTGCCTTCTGCCCACGAATTCTCTGGAGGATGTCCTCTCCCCTCTGCTCTGCTGTGACTGGAATGTGGGGCATTCCCCCTGCTCTGAGGTTGCAGAAGAACCAGTGAAAAGTGCTTCAGAGATACTCGGGAGGTGTTTGTTTTCCTTTATTGGACAATTTCAGTTTCCAGATCCTCTGAGCAGTGTGCCTCTGAGCAATGTCCTTCTGCTCTCTCTTTGGGTGCACACTCCCCGAGCGGGGGTGTCCTGCCCATCCCCAGGTCCCCAGCACCGAGCACTAAGCAGCTGAGGCCTCTGTGCTCACTCCAGCAGGGCCCACTTTCCTAGACCTGCTTGGCCATTGTGTTTCTTTCTTTCTTTCTTTCTTTCTTTTTTTTTTTTTTTGAGACAGAGTCTCATTCTGTCACCCCGGGTAGAGTGCAGTGGTGTCATCCTAGCTCACAGCAACCTCATGCTTCTGAGCTCAAGTGAATTCTCCTGCCTCGGCCTCCCAGAGTGCTAGGATTACAGGCGTGAGCCACCTCGCCCAGCTGCCATCATGTATCTGTAAATAATAACTGAGGACCTGAGCATTCTGTCTCTGTAGTTTCCAGTTTCCTACTAGTAACCCTACTCTGAGACAGGAGGGAGGACATTTCATCATGTGATGTGGCTGTGTAAATTTTTGGCGTAAAAGGTAAATATTTTAATGCAGTGGTTCCCATCCGTATCTGGATGTGAGAAAAATCTGGGGAGCTAGTAATAGGTAGTCGTGCCCTACTGCTGCCCAGTTAAACCAGAAGGTCTGCTTGAACCCAAACCCCCTGTGAGTCACCTGGGCCGCACAGGGATTGGCAGCTCACTGCCATCAGACCCTTACGCAGTCAGCATTCGGCACGTCTGCGCGACGTCTGCCTTTGATAGTACGTGCTTCTAACTCGCTCAGTACATCCTCCAACCGGATGTTCTCTTTCTTGCTGAGAAGGAACACTTACCACACCTGAGAAGGTTGATCTCCTTTTTGGTAATCATATTCTGCCCATACATATGCAGCTTCAATTTCCACATGCAAATTTAATTTTGAGGCTTTCTGCAGAAGGATTTCTGCTTGTCTGTGTCAACAGAGCTCAGTTCCTTAAAATGAGAAAAGTGTTTGTGGACCTTTCGGTCTACAGTTCTTAGTCTTCTGTTGAAAATAATATGTCATGTTTCTATTTTTAACCTTTTTATAAAGTAAAAGTGAGAAAATTGTAAGAGTTATGGAAATTTTATGGAAAAGAAAGATAAGTGAGATTTAATACATCATTCGTAATTCTGCGTAGCCAGGGCAGTACCTCATGGTTAGCTGATATATTTCTTTCTAATTTTTTTCTGGTGTGTGTTGCATATACTCTCTAGAAAACAATATCAAATCATACTGTGCATTTTTTATTTGTTTGTCTATTGATTTTTTTGTGTCTTTTTAGTCATTTTTTTACCATCTTAACCATTTTTTAGGTGTACAGTTCAGTAGTAAGTATGTTCACATTGCAGATGTATACTTTTTATCTTTTTTAAGAAACCTAATGTTATATTATGAATATTTTATTTTATTAAATATTATTAAAAAATTAGGCTTCTCGATGGCTGCAATCTATAGCTATGTCATTATTTCAGCAGTCCCTTGTTTTTGGGCTTTGAGGGTGTTTTGGCTTTGTGGTAGAGTAGGGACACAGTGAGCATCCTTGAACTTGAAGTGTCATCGTTCTGTTTGTGGAGGGAGGTCTCCGCAGTGGAGTTGCTGGATTGGTGAGTTTGTGGGTTTCACCATCTCTGTGCTTCGGGCCCAGCTGCCTAAGCAAGTTGTCCCAATATGCCCGTGGGACTGAGCTGCCCTGCCCTTCTCCATGTAATGGCGTTTCTCACCTCCCACTGTCTGCTTTCCCACCTCTGCTGTCCCTGGCCCTCCATCACTGTTGTCCTGATGCCACCATCATGTTCCATCTCCAGCCTCTGTGTTCCAGCATCGTGCGATGCCATCTGCTTACTGGACCCTTCACACCCGCACACAGCCGTGTTGACTGTGGCTGGAGTCTTTGCTTCTTCAGACTGTCCCTCATACCTAAACGTGGACACAGTGGCCTGTCAGTTTGAGGGTGTTTCCCCTCAAGTTCTTAATTTCCTCCTCCGGGGACAGAGACATGTTATCCAAACCGCAGCGCGGACTTCCTTGGCATGGACTCGTGTGCTGCAGAGCAGAAAGGATAGTGCTTTGGAAAGTACATGATGACTGGTGACATCAAAGCCTTCTCCTCCGAGGCCCAGGTTGGGTGGGCCAGAGAGTGTTGTGGTTCCGCACATGGGTGCTCAGACTGAGCTTGAGATTCTTGCTCCTGGTGTGCTCCAGGGCTGGGCTCTGGGGATCTGCCAAGGGAATCTCCCAACCTGCTGGTAAGATGAATCCCATGGCAGAGGAGAGTGGGCTGCAGGCCCCCGGGGGGACACCAAGTATGGACTGGCAGGCAAGGGCTGGTCTGCTGGGTTCAGACTAACTTAGTTCTGGCCTGTAGTGGGCTGCTGCCCGAATGAGCTTTACGTAATGACACTGAACCGGTGGTAAAAATGTGGTCCCAGGCATATGGGCTTCTTCACAGTGGCGGGGTGTTGTAGTCCAGTGTTAATCCATCACCCCTACGAGTGCCTGAAGCCCAGAAGGCTTCTGCGAGATGAAGGCCGGAGCCCAGGCCTTTCATACTCTGAGCAGCCATCACTGGATGTTCGAGTTTATTTGGGATTCCTTGACCTGTATCTCTCAACACATGCATAGGCTCTTTGCTCTCTGTGGCCCATTGGTTCAGAGAGGCATGTGAGGGTGTTTCCCATGGGACACACCGTGCAGGCCCTGTGGGCTTTACCCAGCCAAGCAGGGCATGAGAATGCCGCTTTTCTGGTTCTGCAAATTCCTCCCCCTTATTTAGGGGGCGGGGTGGTGGTGGTAGAAAGGAAAGTTGTACACATTTTCAATATATGATGATAGTCACTAGGGAATAGCTTGTGTGAAGAAAGTAAACAGGGCGTGTTCCTCTCTTTTCTGTAGTCCAGTGTGGTGGTTGAGCAATGACAGAGGCAGGGAAAGCGTCCAGTGCCATCTGGGGTTACTCGGATTTTCTTGTTCTGTTTGTCTTAACCAAGGGCAAAGGAGTTTTGTTTGGAAGGCAGGTAGTGCCTCTGGGTTAACCCCTGAATGCAATCAGGAAATATCTTTCCTTTTCACACAAGAATAGTGCAAAGGCTGTCAGCCTCACCTCTGATGCTAGCAAGCCTGGACCACCTGGGGGATGGGTCCGTGAAGGCAGTTTAATAGGATGGACAGAGCTTAGGTGTTGGGGACTGTCTCACTGTGTGACTTTAGGCATGGCTGTCATCCTGTCTTGCAGCCTCAGTTTCTCCAGCAGTAGAGTAGGTGACTGTGAGGATCAGCCTGGAAGTGTCCCCTTGAAACATCATCCACAGACAGCAGCATGTGGTGGGCTCTTGGAAAATTGTAGCTACTTGTTTATTGTTTTGTTTCTGGGGGGAAGGCAGTAACATGTGAGGTTCCAGAGGAGAGCTGGCCAACACTTGCCACATGCGACTATTTCAGTGTACATTTAAATGAATGAAATCCAAGTAAAAATTCAGTTCCTCTATTACACTAGCTGCATTTTAGGTGCTTGTTGTTGTAGAACATTTCCATCCTACAGAAAGTTCTGTTGGTCAGGGCAACCTTAGAATGACACTTGGATAATAGGCAAAGGAAATGCCAACTGGAACTCTGCCATCGGAGCCCTGACTCTGTGTGGGTCGGCATTTTCTGACAACTTAATTTGTCTTTTAAGCATTGAAGTAATTTAGACTTGAATCTAAGAAAATTCTGCCATATAGCTTCTGCTGTTGTTTGCCAGAAGATATTCTGATGTTCCTTTGTTTGTTTGTTTTCTGTGATTATAGCATTTAAGCAAAACAATCTCTGTTCTCTTTTTGTCCCCAGTGATGGATGTAACAGATATAATAAACGGAAAAGTAGACGATGAAGACAAACAGCATTTTATTCCCTTTCAGCCGTAAGTATGGAGCAATTCAAGTACTTAAGCAGATAGAATGTGGAAAATGTAGGTTTGTGATAATTATCCTTGTAATTAAGTTTGTAAGTTATACACAAGGAGAGATTTATTATTTATGATAATGAAAAATCTGTTTAGTCGCTGTTACAGCACGTGAAGTTTTTGTAGCCATAGGAGTCCTGGGTTAAAGTTTGTTTATGGTCCTGGAAGTAGAAGATGTTACGTGTGATCACTGAATTGCCTTGTCATGTAGACGGTGCAGAATTAAAATTCTGCTCTGAGCGTGAATGTCTCTTTACATAATTGATTTATTCTAGCAGCTATTCACTTTTTCAAAACACAATACTTTAAAGATTTATCACAGGAGGTTGCTGTTTTTAAAATGGAAAACCAAACAAAATAATGGATGAATTCTTCTGTAAAGTGAGAAATAAAGCATATAATCATGCTACTGATTTTCCTGTCTTGGTTTTTGCTCAGAGTGGACTATATCTGAGCTCATCATTATTTAGGCTTTGTCTAGTCTGACCGGAGGTCTTCTGAGAGGCGTGGAAGCTAGGAAAGACCTTGGAGGAGATTCACTAAATTATTGGATTTGAAGGTAGAACCCATGGAAGAGGTTGAAAGAACTGGTGTTTATTTCCCTGGTGATGGAATCAAGAGGGTCATTAGATAATGGTCTCTGGCCACTTCAAGGGCACTCCTACTCCTTGGACAGAGGTGGAAAGGAAGAGAGAGGAATTAGAATGGCGTAGGTCATTGCAAGAGACATCTTCCTCCTGGGGGTGTGAAATCTTAGTAGACGGTCAGGTGGGTTGATGTGAACTGTCACAGTGCTCTGCGTTCTCTCTTTTTCCTCATTTTTGTTTTTACTTAACTGATTTCAGACTTGAAACATTTTATTTTAGAAAGTTTACATTGCTTTTAGGTTTTGCGGAGGGTTTTGGGAGACTGGTGGTGATCGGGTGGCCGAAGGAGCCCTGTCCTTGAGGGGCAGGAGATGGGAGCTCGTTCCCAGAGCTAGAGCCCTGCGCTTCCTTCCTGACGGACCACCCCGCTCACCCTGAGACTGGAGCACCACTTGGTGAAGATGGGCAGAATGGGCTTTCTTTGCAGGCAGGTGATCTGGTCAGATAGCTCCCAAGGTTTTTTGTATCGTTCAGTAGAAGATTTTGCAATCTTCTTGGCACCAGAATAACAGAAAACCCTGCATCATCTGGCTTGAAGTCAGGATTGAGTTGTGTGTATCTCACCGTGCCCAACTGCAGGCAAAAAGCTCTTTGTGGCTTAAATGCTTTAGGTTTACTCCTCTATCCTATATGGTAACCATTAGCCCTATTGTGGCTGTTTAAATTAAGTAAAATTAAATAGAATTAAGAATTTAGTTCCTCGGTGACATTAGTTCCACTTTAAGTGTTCAGTCCCACTTGGGGCTAGTGGCTGCTACATGGGGCAGCGCATATAGAGCATGTTTCCACCCCTGCAGAGAGTTCTGTTGGATAATTTGCTTTGGAATCTCACCTAGTAGCGATAGTTTATAAAGAAAACACAGTTCTACAGGATCTAGAACTTTCCTTAGCCAACAAGGGGAATATCATCATGAAACATGGGTAGGTATTCAGGTAGCAAATGAAATACACCTTTTAAAATTATAATACTAAGTTGTTTCTTTCCCCCATGAGAAATAGTACAGCTTTCTGATGCTTTAAATGCTGTATTATATGTTGGACCTCAGAGTTTCTTGATGCCTGAGTGCACTACTAAGTTGAAAATACTTGTTGCTTGTTAGTGTTCTCTGTGAAGAGTCAAGGAAAAGAAAACTTGAGATATTATTTGAAAAGTTAGGGAGGTTGTTCGTTTTAGATGCACTGTTTTTTTATAGGACACGTTTTGAGCTATTCGAGATGGCCTGCACATTGCCCCCATCTTTTTCTTTGAGTGAAACATCCACTTTAAAAGGTACTATTACCTGCTTAACTCTTATGTAATTTGTGACTCCTTGCTCCATTAAAGGAAGACTAATACACAGATTCATATTTGCAGTGTTAGAAACAAAAGAACAGCCTGATTTTAATAGCAAAATAAGCAACGAAACCAATTCTTTGGCAAATGTCATGCTAATGAAACCGTTTTTTGCTCCATTAAAACTGATTTATTATCTCACAGGGTTGGTTTTAGGGAAGGAGGCACAGCGTACATTTCTCTCGCTCTCTCTTTTTGTCTTTTGTGACTTGGTGAAGTACATTTGAACAGTCCTCAGCTCCCTGAGTGATGCGGCTCAAGTGATGGATAACACTGTCCTTGTTTCCAGGATTGATTTGAAACGTCATGTACATGCTGTATATTTTCTTGTTCATTTCTTGTTGTGCTTTGTTTTGCTACATGGTTTTTCTGTTTGCACATGTTGCCTGTTTGTATTTATTCTCTTGTGCAGCGCAGCAGCTATGAAAGGCTCCTGGCTCGTGGGCCCTAAAATCATTGATGGTTTGCATTCGTAATTGCGTCATAATTTTACTTCTCCCACATGGTAGCTGGCAGTTGTGTTCTCCAAAGACTGTGCCATTCTTCTCACATTTCATCATTTAAAGCTCCATGGAGTACACGGTCCAATGCAGTGGAGTACAAAGCTTCTCCAAGCAATTAGGTTCAAGGGATTTTTTTTAAAAATCTTAATTGGGCTTTTTCTCTTCAGACCACCTGCCGCTTGACCTATGCTGTGTTCATAATTATTGAAATTGGAGAAATGGCCATAAACATTCTCTGGGATTAAATGCTTTTCAACCATGTTACTTTTAGACAAGTTCCTTTTTTTTTCTTAAAAAAAATGTCTAGTGGAAGTGGAGAGAGGCCTGGTGCGTGTTTATTTCCTGGGGAGCGGGTCGCCCTCGTTTGCTCTACTTCTCTCTCGTGGTTCAGCATTTTCCTGATCAATGCTTTTCCCTGTTTCTCTTGTCACCTCTCCTGTCCTCTGTCGTGCGTTGACTCACGGTGCCTCTCTCTCGCACTTGGTGACGATGGTCTCTCGTGTCCCTTTGTTACTGTGACCTATGGGTCTCTGTGCCCCTCTGTCTGCCGTGGTCTTGGCTGTCCCGTGCCCTGCAGGCTCGCGTTGGACGACGCCGTTCGACACAAACCGCTGAACATGTCATCCCGTTTTTCACCCAGGGTGGCGGGGGAGAATGACTTCCTTCAGACTGTTATAAACAAAGTCATCGCTGCCAAAGAAGTCAACCACAAGGGGCAGGGTATGTATTTTACCGTTTTGTTTCTATCCATGTCCATGAATGTGAACTCAGGACCGTGCTGTCGGGTTTACATCTCAGTTTGATGTGGATCATGATGGTGGTGACGATGACGATGACATGTGTGATGGTTGTGCCCGTGTACCGCATGTGGTGTTCTGGCTTCTCACCTTGTAAGCAGTGCTGAGAGCCAGCCTCCTGGGTGGCAGCGGAGGACGGAGTGGGATGTGAGTAGACGTTCAGAGAAACGGAGAGACGCCAGGCAGAATCCACCCCCCGCCGTGCTGCGTGCTAATGGCTGCCACGTTGTATTCTGGGGCCCTCCCTCTAGTCCCCCAGAGAAAGTGGCTTCGTTTGTGCAGAGCCGTTCTCCTTGGCTTCTGTTCTCCAAGCGATTTCTCCTCTCCACTCCCCGCCTCACGCGCATCGTTTTTAATCCTACGCTGACACGTTTCCGAGCAGCTGACCTTCTGCTGGCAGAAGTAATGAGTCAGTCACCTCAGGCTGGTGACAGTTGGCACTGGGCTGGCCAGGAGGGCTGCCAGGAAACCACTGGGACTGCAGCCCCGCCTCTAGCTCAAGGGGAAGTCACCTTCATGACCTCACGGGTCTGTCCCAGTCCTTGATCCATGCAGACCAGCCGTAAACTCAGTAGAGCTTAGGTGGATAGAACTGCTTCATTGTCCAGTTACCTTACGTCTCTAGGCTTTTAAAAAACAATTATCTTGATTCATTTCCTGTTGTTCCAAAGGAGAGTTTGAATTGAGTCTGAAGAATGTTCTCGAGGTACCCCTCCTAGGACTCTGCAGGGACAGGCAGTTCTCTTCTTGTGTGAGCGACCCATCTCCCTGATAAAGAGTAGCAGAACAAAAACCTCAACCCAGAATGTTGATGAACGTAGCCTCTGCAGACAGAGCGATTTAAGCTGACCCAGGATCCAGCTTCTCATAAATTAACAGCCCTCCCAATTTGCACTTTAATTGGAAACCACAGGGAGGTCCAATTAGGGCTCTTCGGATTGGAGTCGCTCTCCTAGTGCCAAGGTCCCTCAGCCCTTCGAGCAGGGGCTCCCCTTGGGTCTCCACTTTCTCTTGCAGAGTCATCAGAGCTCTGATCAACTTTTATTACAGAGTCATACAGGGAAAGTGGAGTTTGGTTTCAGGCCAGCAGGAAATCTCTCGGAAAGAGGACCCGATGCCTGCCTCTGCCAGTCTCGCTGGTGTGTTGCCAAGTTTGTGAAGCCAGCAGGGGAGGAGCAGGCGTTTCCAGGTCACAGTGAGAATGAGATGAGAACAAGGATTGTTTTTCTCCAAGGGGATCACAGGTTCCTTCCTGAATCAAAATGCCCTTGGGCAACATGACTAGTGCAGTTTTACCTGGAACCTGAACGTTTCTCCAGGGCTCACGCTTGAGTGGAATTCAGGTCATTCAAGGGAGGGATGTGAGATGTGGCCAGTGAGCTCGGTACGTACGGAATTGGCTGCTGGGTTTGCAGGGCGTTGCCGAGTGGCGCTCTTCTTCTCTCCGCTAGCAGCCCAGGCTCAACCTGATGTCTGCGTGTGACCGTCAAGTTACAGGGAACGGTGCTCAGAGCAGGAGGGACCCCCAGGAAATACCTTCACAAATAACCAGCGGGTTTTCCACCCCTCGTCTGTTCTGAGCTCACCCCGGGGCCTCATCCTGTTTTAGGTTTGCACCAACATGTTTCCTTGTCAAAACAGACAAAATACTTAATGTTGAAATCAAATTATTCTGATGCCTGAACCCAGAGGTGTTGGGTGTTTTATGTGGATAGCCAATCCACAAGCACCCCTGGGGGCATCCTCTTCCGTTGTTTGAGCTATAATGTATGCTAATTCTTTTTGTTTTTAGTTACTCTGGTTAAGCAAATGTCAACCCCAAATACACTTTTTCTTTGGTGAAAATTGGCCTCATTTTCTCCCGCGAGGACAGCACTTTAAACATAACATAATCAGGAACATTTAATCTGCATGTTTAAATTGGGCTGTAGCGAATCTAATGGTGTCACTAATGCACTAGTTTACAAACTAAGATACTTGAGCAAGCTGGTACTTGTGGGAAAGGAAAGGTGTTGGAAACACAGCGTTTCTGATTCTGTTGTTAAGTGTTCCCTCCTCATTTCTCTACCTTTGAACTCCGTAAATAGTTGCCTCAGCACATCCTGCCGTCCTCAGAGAGTGTCTTCCTGCCGGGCTTATTCCGTGGAGGTGCATTCTCCCGGGGGGCTTTAGGACTCAGGCCCCAAGATTTGCGAAGCCTTTAGCTGCACCCTGGTGTTCTGGTGAAGCCCAGCACGTGTCAGCCACGGCGATAGTTCCCCGTGCACTGCCTTGGCTGCCTTTGCTCTACTGGAGGACAGAGCCGGGGTTAGGGCGAGGAGGGTGTGCCCGGCCCTCTGCGGTCCGTCTGCTCACCTGTTCCGCAGGTCCAGAGCTGCTGCTGACTCGGGTGCTTTTGTGCGAATGAGAAAAAGGGGCCTCATGAACTGGGCGAGCGGGGAGATGCAGTCAGTGCCAGGGCATGGGGCTTCGTGAGCAAAACACAGGCAGGGTTTAGCTCCCTCTCGCCTTGCTTTGTCAGTCGCCTTGCCGAGTGTGCATCCTGAGCAGCGGTCCACGTGCCCCTGTCTGGGTGTCGTCCCCTGATGCCTCGTTAGGGACCTCCTTCTATTAGTTACTCTTCTTTCCTTCTTCAGACTCTCCCTCCTACGATCTGGAATTTCGTATTTTAAAAAGAAAAAAATGTATAAAAGGAAAGGAAAGAAGAAAAAGGAAACACCAAAAAACAATTCTACCCAGAACAAAACATCTCTCTCCATACATTGACTCTTTCTCTCCTCCTCTTCCGATTTCTGCGCTCAGATCTTCATCTTCCCTTGCCTGTGTCCCTCTCCCTTCCAGCACTGCCCCTCCCCTCCTGCCTGGAGCCCCCTGGCATGCTCCGGGATGTCCTGCTGGCTCGTGCAGAACTTCCCCTTCCTTTGGGCTGCGTTTGGTTCAGGTGGCCACGCGGAGGCCACCCGTCCCAGTTTCCCCTGTCCTCTCCGGGTTCTCCTTCCTGGTGTGAGCCCTGAGTGTGGGGAATTCCGCACGTGCTCTGGGATTCCCTTCTTTCCCTGCCTGCCCTGTGCGCTTGCCCTTCAGGGCAGCTCCACCTAGAGCTGGGTTCCCAGGCCAGGGAATGTTATCCTGGCACCTGCTCGTGGGTGTGCCTGTGGCGGGCACCGTCTCTGCCAGCCACCCCTGCTTCCTCCGTTCTGCTGGTTTGGCCTCCACACTGGTCTTCCCTTGCCCCCCATGGTTGAGTGCAAGTCCTGCCAGCTGTCACCTGGCTCCTGCAGTGGTCCCCCCACAGGGTCCTCACTTTGCTCTGTGCTTCCACCTGCGGGTCCCGCACAGCCATCAAGTCGGGTCCTGACACTCGCTCCTGAGCACTGCTTTGGGCCCCCCTGTCCAGGTGGGTCTCAGAGCCCTGCAGGGTGGGATCGCTGCCACCTCCCCAGCCTCCTCTCTCTCTCCCCTCACTGGGTCTCAGGGCTCCAGCCACCTGGGGCAGGTGCAGGCCTGTCGTTCCCTCGTTCTGCAGCTCTCGGCCTGACGTCCCTTCCATAGAGGAGCCCCTGTGCCCCTGGAGACTGCAGTCTCTGGGATGCCCCCTCTTACGGCCGGGTTTCTTCCTACGAGAGCTCTTCATAGTTGCATGTTCCTCTGAGAGAATTAGCGTTTGACCCTTGCAATGAACAATAAGCCCTGGCCAGTGTCCACCCTGAGTCTGCGGTGCCCAGCGCGTGCCTGGCACACACGAGGTCTCGTTAGACACTTTTGGGTGATCAGAGGGGCTCACTTGATGGCAAGAAGAAAGGGGGCTCCAGCAGCTCCTGGCAAAGAACACAATGTCATCAGAGGCTTTTTACTTTCCCAATCCCAGCGAACATACATCTGTGCAAAGGAGAATGGCACTTCCAGGACAGCTGTTAGGAGGGTGGGCAGCCAGAGGACGGGGCGCGAGGTGTGGGGCTGCAGCGGGCAGAGCCACCCCTGGCGGAAGCAGCTCAGCGTGGAGGCCTGGAGCCCCGCAGTCCCCAGTGCTGCCCAGAGGCAAGGGCTTGAGGACGAGGTCTGTGAGCATCTCATTTGTCTTCTACCGAGTACAGGGTCCCGAGCTAAACAGTTACCAATGATTGGCCCCTGCTCTCTGGAAGCATCTGGAGCCTTTGATTTGCTGCACATGTCTACTTATTCCCTCTTACTGTTGCTTTTCATTTGAGTCCTGCCCAGGAGTATTTCTAGAAAATACAGTTCTCCATCAGCCTTGCGAGGGAGGAGAGGCCTGGGCACGTGCTCTTGCACACGGGCCTCGGCAGCGTCACCTTGCTCTCTCCGGGGTGCCCTTGGCTTAGAGGGTTTGAAAGTCTTCATTTTCCCCATTGGAGAGAAGAGCCTAGGGTGGCCGGTGCATTCATTCCTCCTTTTCTGTGACACGGAGAGACGGCCTCTGAGGGCCGCACCTGTCCTGAGCTGGGTGGGGCTGGCCTGCTGGTGCCCGGCTACCCAGCGCTCTGCTGCTCACCTGGGAAGCGAGATGCTGTTTTGCCACTTGAGACCTTGGTGGGTTCCTGAAGCTGTGAATCACTTTCTGCATCTTCCTCCTTTGTATCCTTCCTGGGAGACTAGAAAGTGACAGTCTTCTCAGCCCCCTCCCAGAGAAATGCTGCCTGCTGATTAGTCTTCAGTGCGTCCCAACTTGGAAGAGCCACTGGGCAGACAGATGAGCGCAGTGGCTGTTGCCGTGCCGTCACCTCCCCATTGGTCACTCCAGCCAGGGCTAGTGTCCCAGCTCCTCATGTGCACGCAACCCCCGTGCCAGGCACCTGTCGCCTGGCCGCTCCCTCACACAGCCACCTTTGCTCTCAAGATGTTGAAGTGTGAGTTCAAGGTTGCTTATTCATCAAATCGGTTTCACGAAAACTTCTAAAAATGTATAAGGATAAAATGTGACTAAAAACATCCACTGTTTTTCTAGGTTTGTGGGTAACACTGAAATTACTTCCTGGAGATATCCATCAGATTCGAAAAGAGTTTCCGCACTTGGTGGACAGGACCACGGCCGTGGCTCGCAAAACAGGGTTTCCAGAGATAATCATGCCGGGTAAGGACAGACCCGCTCAGGGCCGCTGAGCGCGGCGTGGGGGCAGCTGGCCGCAGACAGCGCTGTGTGGGCGGTGGCGGCAGCTCGTGCTCTGGCGAGAGACGGCTGAGCCATGGTGGGCAGTGTGTAGCCGCAGCATGGTGGCGGATCACCCAGTGGGCAGGGCTGTGGACACGCACCGGGGCCACGTGGACGGTGGGTCAGCTCCCCCCAGCTGCAAGGGCGGTGTGGGTGCAGCACGGACACCCAGCAAACGTGTGTAGACATGGGATCAAAAGAAGAAAGGGGGGTCAGAACACGGACAGCACGTGCACCTGGTACCTGCTCAGCTAGTGTTAGTTATTGCACGGGTAGTGCTCTGGCCCTGGCATGGACTCTAACCTGACTAAACTAGTAGCAGGTCTCCATGTTCTCATTAATCCCTTACATTTACATAATACTTTCCAGATTCCAAATGACATTCCTATTAATAATCCGATTTGATCCTCAGGAGATCTTGGGAAGCATGTTAATGTTTAGCCTTTGTATCTGTGTGATACTTTTTGGTGTGCAAGTGATGCTCAGATTGATAATCTAACTTGATCCACCTAAGGGTCTTGGAAGCCTACATATTGGCATTGAACTAATTCCCTTCAAGATTGCACTGTAACCTAATGACACGCTGCTAATGAGCGGTGGAAATGGAGACAAACCACCCACGTTCAACAATTGCGCGTCCCCTGTTTTATAGGCCTCTGCTGTATGCTCGCTGGGAGAGGTGGCTACTCAATGCGGATACTTAAGAGTTACTGCTTTGCTTATTTTAGGGCAACTTTGGGACGTGTTCTTTCTACTCCTTTTGTCTTTCAGGGCTATTGTGGGTCATTGAATGTCTGATGAATCCATATGAAAGACATATAGAATTGGTTAGACCGAGTAGTAGCCTTACCTACACAGGAAAAAAGGGTGACATTTATCCCATCAAGTCTATATGCAGCCAGTTAATTTAGACTTATTAATGAAAGTGGACTAATTCACGTAGTTATTGTTTGCATGTGGATTCGAGATGCAAATTTATAGATGAGGATGAAGTCATTGACAATATGCATTTATCTTGGCATCCTTAGGATGTCTCCAGTTCAAAGGGAAGCCCAGGAAACTTCCAGTTCATGCCCATAGTGTTTCCCTTATAATTGACGGACTTAAAAAGTAAGTCTGACCTCTTAGATTGTCTCGTGTTTGACTCACGGGGAGATCATGCAGCTGATCATTGTTCTGGCAGGTTCTATGTGCTACGTCCTGCGGTCAGGGTCTCAAGGAGGGTGTTCCAGCTTGAGTGAGTCACCTGCGTTCTGGGTTGGCCGTTAGTCCCTGACCAGGCTGTGGGCCTCGGAAAGACAGCGTGGGTGCTTTCCAGGTAGACCTCACCTTCTGCCCAGCAGAATCTGTGAATGGCCTCATCTCATGGGCTGTCTTAAGAGATGTGCATCTTCTTTGAACAGTGGGATAGCCTGTCCTGTCGTCTTGTGGCAGCTCTTCTTCCCTCTTGTGTCCCTGGAACCTCACAATCCTCCTGAAGGGTCCAGGCAGGGAAGTAGAGTTTTCCTTGGGGCTGGGAAGCAGCTGAGGTCCACTCCATTCTGCTTCCAGTTCCTTCCTCCCCAGAGTGAACCCTGCGACCTAGGGAGGCGTTTGCAGAGGGCCTTTTGTGAGCACCCATCTGTGGGCTTACCTACCATAAATGAGGTCTTCCTTCTGAGATGGTACTGCAGTATCGACTGCTAGATGAATTTGGGAGCAGGGCTGTGGGTTTAATCACGCCTAGCATGTGTGAGTTCTCTGGCTGGTGAGGTCTTTAGGGAGCTCTTGTAGCCCTTTTTGCTGATGGGTTTGTGCCATGATAAGAGTTTGCAGACAGAGATCATACAGTCTGCGCCTGTCTTACCGATGAGGCTGTTTAGTGGTGGGTGGCCCAGGAGATTGAGTGTCTCATCCAGGGTCACACAGTGAATGAGTGACAGGTCTTCGATGGCAGCCTTGCCTCCAGCCTCCAGCCCTGCGCTCTCCTGGTCATCTCTGAGGTCACCGTCAGTGAGTACAGCCAGGAGGCTGTGTAGTGACCCACTGGGATTATTATAACAATCATTTTTAAATGAAAGATGAATATGATACTGGGATACATTAAAAGTCAAAAGAGAGCATTAAAAAAAAGCAAAACAAAGACCAAGAAAGCACAGGGTGGGGGTTATCTTCCTTGAGGGATCTTTGTTCTTTAGGGCCATTTGCTGCTCTTGCTGGAACCGCTTCCCAGCTCCCGTGGGAGAGCAGGAGATCAGGGCGTGGGAGGTGCCACGCTGGCAGCAGAGGAGCAGTCACTGGTGGCGAGGAGTCCTCTAAATCATGCTGCTAATGAAGCTTGTGAAGTTTTCCCAGTAAGAGCATTACCAGGGGCTTCATATGTTCTCAGTAGGAGGAAGAGTCTTGAGCTCATTGCTAGTATCTCTCCACCTCCAGCCCTTCCCCAATTAAAGGCCCTTCTCACTTTAAAATGCACAGGTCTGTTTTGTTCTTCTCTCTGGGGCCCCATTTGGGATCCTGACAGCTGCTGCCAGAGAAGAGCTGTGCAGAAAGTTTCTCCCCAGACCCATCCTTCTTCCCTGATTCTAGGCTCCTGATTTTAATTCTCAATCAGCTTTTTGTTCAACTCTTGGAATCCCCATGCCTTTAGAAGAATGCAGAGAAGGCCAACATTGCCAGTTACCATCTGGGTGTGCCAGTTGGTGCTGCCATATTCTGTGGCTACCAAGGACTCAGACAACCACAGCCAACAGTATAACAAGGGATGAGAGTGTTGGTTGCGATGGGCCGTGGATGCTGGGGAGGGGAGGGCTTGGGCTGGGGCAGACCCACCAAAAGCATTCGAGCCCCTCTGGGCGTTGGCTGCTCACAGAAGTCCTCTGCCCAGATGGAGAATCAAGCAGATAATTTGAGGCTCTGAGATTTCTCTTCTTTCCAGCAAGTCTTTTGTTGCTGAATATTGCTTTTGTCGTGCTGAAACGGTTTTGTAGAAAACATTTCTTAATTACCTCATGCAGTATTTGTAGCATTCGGCGAGGCTAGGTAGCACATTAGACAGTCTTGCAAAACTCATGACCACGCTATGAATAATGGACTGGTTTTAAAGGTATGATTCCCCCCTTCCCCAGGTGATGTTCGAAATGATATCTATGTGACATTAGTTCAAGGAGATTTTGATAAAGGAAGCAAGACGACGGCAAAGAATGTGGAGGTCACTGTGTCTGTTTACGATGAAGATGGGAAACGACTGGAGGTATTTTTTGCTGCAAAGGTTAATCTGTAGTGTTTAAATTTCACTTTCCAAGCATTCACCTTGGCTCTGCTACGGGATACAAACTGTCACAGAGGGGCTCTGTAATCCTGTTTCTCAGGATGAGTGTTGGTTCATGCTTCCCTCTGTCCAGCTTGGTGTCCACTGGGTGCTGGCAGCCAGCTTGTCTCAGGGGATGCCCATGGTCTTGACTGTGCCCAACCATTTCACGGGGTCTTATTTGCTGTCATAAGCCCAAGGCTGGAAGGTCTGGCAATCATATTAGCAGCATAGACACTACTGGGGGCGGGGAGGGTTGCCATCTCCTTTTGGTCTACAGCCCTTCAGTCTAGACCTAACAGGATGAATCAGGTAACTGCCTGCAGATCCTAATGTTAAAGTTGTTTGGGGCCCAGGATCATAACCATCATCTTAAATGTGTGAGATCAGGGTTTTAGGCTGGCCGCTGGCTTCAGATGGATCTGCCTTTTTCTTGCTGGGAACACATGCCATTCGCATTGGGGTTTATTGGTGCTCCTGGAGTGTGTCTGTCCTAGCATATGTAGTGGGAGGTGTATGTGCTGTCAAGCTCTATGAGGTCTTATGTGAACTCTTTATGCCTTCTTTTAAAGCATGTGATTTTCCCGGGTGCTGGTGATGAAGCAATTTCAGAATACAAATCTGTGATTTACTACCAAGTAAAACAGCCGCGCTGGTTTGAGACTGTGAAGGTATTACTTACATGGTCATTTTATCACATGGGGTTGATTATGCAACGCTCATTTGTATCCAGAGGAAATCCCCACCTCCCACCCAGCCCTGGGGCTGCTCTGAGCCCGCAGAGCGGCTCTCCCAGCAAAGTCATTCAAGGTTGCTAAGGAACCACGCTGACATTTCTTGGAATACATTTACATCTCGTCTCCTTTTGGACATAAAAATAGGACTTTCATGGAGACAAATGACAGAGTCTTTTTAAGATAGCTATTGTCTTTCTCTTCCCAGGTCTGTTTTATGTGTGGCATGCTGTCTGTACAGCAAATGGAAAGAAACAGAGATGGCAGTGTGTGGAGGTTTTGCTGTAGCAATGACACTGTGCATTTTCATAATGCTGTGTGTTCACATCTCCACGATAGCCCGGCCGTAGTAACACCTCTACACTGCCAAGAGCTTGAATATTTGAAAACCAGAAAACCAGGCTGGGGTCGGCTCTGAATATAGATGTTAGATGTGAGAATTCGGGACAGTCTTTGCTTACAGGCAGCATGGATTGGCTCTTTTTTCTTTTACTGTAATGTAACAAGAAAGCTTTCTTGCTGCAGCTGCGGGCAGGTCACCACAGCTGCAGAGGGAATATAAACATCTCCATGTTGGACCTAAAAACAAAAATGGCAACTTTTAAAAATTGAATCTTGGCAGTAAGGACCAGAACATTTAGAAAAACATCTAGTTGTCTCAGAGAGTCACAGGCATCCTTTGCGATAATATTTTGTTTAAATTTTGCAAAGGCATTTGCCTTTGGAAGAATCATATAGGGGACTAGATACGCAGTATTTGCACCACTGCAGTGTAGAAATGTTTATAGTTTGCCTGATGTCTGCAGTTGAATGCAGCTGTTTGTGTCAGAAGAGATTGGTAACAGGGCTTCAACTTCTGTTTTGGTTCTTCCAGGTGGCCATTCCCATCGAGGATGTTAACCGCAGTCACCTGCGATTTACGTTCCGCCACAGGTCATCGCAGGACTGTGAGTAAACACTCTATTGCCCCATGGTTTTTGCAAGGTACAACTTGGGAAAGCTCAAGCTGGATGGTTCTGGAACCTGGTTATCTTAATGTAGTGAGGCCTGGAAACTTTCGCTCATTTCCCTCCTTCTATTCCCAGGAAACGTCCTCATCTCTTTTTTGGTGAGCAGATCTCGGGAGGTCTTAATTGCTTTCTCTGGTTCCTCCCATGATATACCGTGACTCTCTGTTCTTTCTTGGTTTCCTGTCTTCTGTTTTGACTTGTAACCCTGTTCTGTCTGTCAGAAAAGTTTTACTGAACTATAACAAATCTCAAAAATCGGCACCTAATGCTCCTTGTCTTGGAATTGAAAACCTCGAAATCATTTTGTCTTCCTTGGTGGCTCTGGGTGTCTGGAGCTGGGGCAGGGCTTTTGTCATAGACATTGGTGCAGTATTGACTATGGCGCCAAGACATTAGGAGGAAAGAGCCGATGTTTGAATCACTCATCTCCAAAAATAACTTATTGATTACTGAAGTTTGTCCCATCACATTTTGTTGAATTAATTGCCAACTAAGGACGTAGCCTTGTGCTAGACACTAAGACATCACAGAAGACAGGCATCACCCCTGCCCCTCTGGGTCTGTGTCTGTCTGACAGTGGGCTAACATTTGGGACAATTAGTGACAATGAGAGTTGGCAGCAGTCTTGTGTGCTTCAGTCAGTCATATGGTCTGAGTGTCTGTGCTTGTCCACCCACTGGTGACCCTGTGGGGGCCACATGGGTGGAGTGGGAAGCCCTGGCTCTATGAGGTCTCGAAGACGCTTGTGCGTGAGCCTCTCCTGCATCTTCACTGGAAGATAAGAACACCTTCCTCCTGGCGCGTCTTGAAGGTCAGGCAAGATAGTGGCTGGCGACCCCTCTGCACAGTGCCTGGCCTGGAGCAGGGGCTCCATCGTGGCCACTGCTGCTGTGACAATGTGTCAATCCACCTTACTGTTTCTGGGGACCAGGCCTGGCCTGGGTGCTCCATATGGTGTGGAGTGTGCCTAGACAGGGGTGCAGGAGAGCAGCCTGAGAGAGTGAACTCATGAGCAAAGGCCGTTGGGGGCTTCTGGGAAGCCTGGGCCCACTGTTGTTCAGAGGAGTTGGGGAGCATGGTGCGTGAGGCCTGCAGAGCTGGGGCGCAGGTCCGTGGCAGTCAGGGAGCAGATGTGCATACAGTGGGGTGAGGCCAGGGGCGTGGCTAAACCAGGGGGTCCAAAATAATGCAGGTTCCCTTGTGGTGGGTGGTGTGGGGAATAAGGGAAGAGATGGCAGCACCTGGAGCATCTTGCACCCCTTGTTCTGCTCCAGCAGTGCTTGTGGACCTGGGTTTGCATCGAGTGGGAGGAGCAGGGGCATGGAGGCCGGCCACCCCTGCCTTAGGGACAGAGCCAGGCCACCAGGCCCCAGACCAGGTTGGGCCTGCTAACTGCGCATGGCATCCATGGTGGCCAAAGCTATAGAATAATAGTAGCTATCAATAAATATTAGCTAACATCCACTGTGCTCAGACTATGCGCATAAGAATTTTACTGTGCTATTTGGATTAATAAATAAGTCCCCGTGTGGGATCAATATTATTGTCATTACTTTCCCATGTTACAGAAGAGAAAACTGGAGCTGAGAGAACCCAAGTTATTGGCCCAAAGTCACCCAGATAGCCAGTGGAAGAGCTTTGGTTCCATCCCAGGTCTGTGTTCCTGAGCACTATATGCTGGTGCCTGGAGGGAGTGGCGCAGCCACTTTTGTCACTTGGTCCTTTTTGGGCTCTTGCTGTCTACACAGCAAGCTGCTGGAGTTTCTCCTCTTGCAGAACTTAGGTTTGAGTTGAAGTGTGATCTTAGTTTGCAAGAACCAGCTAGGGAATGGCGGCCTGGGAGCGTCCCGTGAGTTATGCACAGGTGCACTGCGAGCAGAGAGGGGTTGGGTGAAGGGGGAAGCTCTGGGCCCAGGTGTGTCCTCGGCCAAGGTGTGGAGGTCGTGGCAGGCTCAGCACATGCAGGAGTGAAGCAGCGGGGTGGCACGGCAGGGCCGAGTGGGCCGCGGCAGGCCCCAGACGCCCTCTAGCAGGCGAGAAGCCTGGGGGTGGGAGAGAGTGATTTTGGACTCTCTACACATCACCCTGAAGGCCCAAGGAGGAAGCAGGGCAAGGAGAAAGTTCTAGAATCCACAGAGGATTCGTGTTAAAATCATACTCCTCCATTTTAACAAGCTCATTCTCTTTAATTAATAAATTACACTAGGGCAGAGGGGTATCTCCTGTAGCATTTTAATTTTTGAAATCCTTGTTTTTCTTGTCAGTTTTAAGTGCTTATTATAGACAAGATGCTATCACCCGACATACCAGGACATATTTGCATAATTAATGAAGTCTCCAGGGCCACAGCTTGTGGGGTTTTAGAAACATGTTGAGCATCGCAAGTGCGATGCTGATGCAATCCTGGGATGTCAGCCGCGAATGGTGGCCACCAAGCCTCTCCAGCCAGCCCTGCGTGCAGATACCTGGAGCAAAAACAGGTAGACGTTGGCCCCCTGAGCCGAATACGAGCTGTTTTCCACCGTACAGAGGAGGTGAGCAAAGGGAACAAGGATGAGATTTCTCATGCCAGGGTCTGTCCCTGGGATTGGAAAGTCTGGTGCTGATGTGATGCTGTAACACCTTTCTGGCAACTTGTTAGCAGTTCCAGATGCATCAGATCGTGTGTCCTGTGAATTCCGCAGACTTGGGGCAATGGGTTCAGCTGGCCAGGAGCTGAGTTTCCCTTGAACATAGCCGGCTTGGTTGCGTGGGACCTCAGGGAGTGGGCAGCCCTGCCCACACCCCAGAACACGTGGCTCCTTCTGTGGGTCCTCAGGTTCTGCAAATGTATTCTAATATAAACTGTCTACCCCGTAGCAGCTGCAGATGAGCACGTGATGAGAAGCAGTCTGTCCTTGGGTGTGAAGATGCAGAATGTTAACAAAGGGGCACTTATTTTGTGCACTTAGTGGTAGGTAGGATCGGCAGAAGCCATCTGCTGATGGTTGTTGTCACACGTCCTTCCGGACCCGGCTGCTTTCATGAAGGCACGCTTTTGTTTTCTCAAGTCAGCCCCATCTTAGGAGGAACTGTTCTTTGCCATTTGAACATTAAAATATTTTATGTTTTCATGCCCTTTTACAAAGTTATTTGTTAGATTCCTAGGGTGCAAATATTTTACTTCTGTTCCTTCCTTTATTTTTGGTTAGTCTATCATTCATTGAACTATCTAATTAGCCAGCATTGATTGAGCACCTACTGTGTGCAAGATACTGATGGGCACCAGGAAGGCAAAGATTATAAGACATGTTACCTCATGCCGCGGGTTCTTGGGGTAGATATTTTGAGCCCCTAACTCAAGGAGTGTGGGTGTGTGACTCTTCCCTTTCTGACCTCCATTCTTTTGTCTCTAAAAAGAGAGGTTTGAATTTATAAGGATTATTTTTTAGCTCTGGGGCTCAATATTGCTGTGCCAGACTCAGATGGCAGCTTGAGGAATCTGTGTTGGACCCTTCCTTGAGTCCAGACTCCACCTATCCCCACCTGACCTGCCTACCTTTCGCTCCTTGCCCACCACTCACCAGCTAGTCCTGCCCTCTGTCTTCTCATGAGCTGTGGGGTCAGCTCCACCTGAGGGCCTCTGCGTCTGGCGTCTCGGCCTGGAGTGTTTCCTTCTTGCTCGTGTGCCGTCCACCTCTGCAGAGGGACTGTTCTGACCAGTTGATTGCATTGTCCTTGTTCTCACCATCACCCTGTAACAGAACAACAAGTTTTGTTTTCTTTATTGTCTGAAAGAACTTACTTGTGTCTTGGCCATCTCCCTACGTAGCACAGGTATTTATTGAGTACCTATTGTAAGCCAGCCACTATTTCATGCACTGTGAAATAGAAGTAAAAAAATGCAAAAGGTCCCTCACATTCCAGGGCCCAGTGGATGAAACCAACAATGAACAACAACAAATTCTCCCCCCTCTCTGTGTCCTTCTCTCACCACCTACGTGGTCTGGTAGTGATAAGGACTGTGCAGGAAAATAAATCAGGGGAGGGGGAAGAGTGTGACTGGGCTGCTGATTTGCTGTTTTAGACAAGACGGGGAGCCTGTGGAGGAGGGGACGTTTCGGTAGGAATTCGAATGGAGTGGGAAGGCGAGCCCCAGATGCAGGAATCTGGGGAAGGAGCTTTCTTGCCAAAGGGAACAAAATTGCACATTCGAGTCTTTAGTCCGTTTGTAATTTATGTGAGTAGGTATTGCCAGGCAAGCCTCTGTTTCATTTTTCTTTGTTGACATTTTCTTAGTGGAGTGGTCCACCCCTTCCCGGCCTCTGCCATGTGCCCTGGCCTCGTGGTTCCAGCCCTGCTTGTTCTCAGTGGTCTGTGTCCCTGTATTAAAACCACAGTGTCCTCGTTATTGCTGCTTGATGGTTACTTTTGGTTTCTAGTGCTGTGGGCTTCCCTGCACACCGGTCTTCAAAACCATCTGCCTTCTTGGCTCTTTACCCTGGAATCAGTTTTCAAGTTGCATAACAAATCTCTTCCATGAGACTTTGATCGGAATTGATTTGAATTTATGGATTCATTTGAGAATAGCTGATCCGTTTATGATAGGAACCTTCCTACTGGTGAATGTGGTCTATTTTTTCATATATTTAGGTAGACTTTAACTTCTGTCCATATGATCTAGTAATTGTTTTCATGAAGGTAGCCTTTGTAGCCTTATCATGTTATTTTGTTGTGACCATTGTTGAAGGCGATTATTGATTTGTTTTGTTTTGTTTTGTTTTTTGTTTTTCAGCTAAGGATAAATCTGAGAAAATATTCGCACTGGCATTTGTTAAGCTGATGAGATATGACGGGACCACCCTGAGAGACGGAGAGCACGACCTCATCGTCTATAAGGTACACGGTCTTGTTGGTGCCACATTGCTGAGATTACCCGTCCCAGTCCTTGCTGGGCTTCCTGACCTGAAGTTGCATTTCCCATCATTGTGGGAAAACTGCTCTCCAGCTATATTGAATTATGTAAATGAACATTTCTGATGACCAACGCTTTTTCTGTTCCTGATGAATGAAGATGATGTATAAGCACTAGGTGCCATATGCAAATGCTGTGAACATGAATTCATCCACAGGAATAGTGGAAATTGTTAAAATACATCCTTTAGCACAGTGCAAAAGGCAACCATCCTGATGGTTATGGGGATTGAGGATAAAGAGAGATGGAAGACACTGTGTGTCGCCATTTGTGAATTGTGTTTGATGTGTTGCGCAACTACACCCACAGGCCGAAGCGAAGAAGCTGGAAGACGCCGGGACGTACTTGAGTCTGCCCTCCACGAAGGCGGAGTTGGAAGAGAAGGGCCACTCGGCCACGGGCAAGGGCATGCAGAGCCTCGGGAGCTGCACCATCAGCAAAGACTCCTTCCAGATCTCCACCCTGGTGTGCTCCACCAAGCTGACCCAGAACGGTGAGTTTGGGCACAGAAGCCCCTTTGCCCCCAGGAGTTCCCGTCCTCAGCCCTGTCTTTCCCGAGCTCCTCCTTGAGCGGCAGCGTCTTATGTGGGTGCGTGAACGCTGCCTGTCGGTCATTTGCCGCAACCCTTGGTGATGACCTGCGCAGGTATCGATGACTAGGAAAGAGGAGATGGCATCTGCCATAATTGAATAAAATTCATGTTCCATTTTGGTCTCAGGATCAACCTTAAAGGGAGATAAAGCAATGGATTTACTCCTTAAAATGCTTTTTGGCCACAGGAAGGTAGCATGGTATAAGGGAAAAACGCAGGAAGTTTGGAGTCAGACCAAGGACCTGGGATTGACCCCAGGCCCCCGTTAACCCTGGGAATGCCCTTGGACAAGGGGCCTCTGCGCCTTCCTGAGTCTTACTCTCCTTGTCTGTAGACGTAAGGATCATTCCTGCCTCAAAGGTAAACCTCCCTCTGTGTCTTTCCCATTCCCAGCAACTTGCTGAGATGATTATTTCATTTTAAAAGTTGGTTTGGGTAGATTTCTTAGTCCCTCTCATGGTATGAGGTAAGGTGCCCCGTGCTGGTTCACATACGCCAAAGCTCAGCCCCGATGCTGCAGATCCCCCGTCAGCAGAGCCAGTGTCCCCGTGCTGGGGCGGCGGCCGAGCTGCTCCGAGCTCCGGCACCACTGCTTGCAGCCTCCCCCGAGGCTTCGCTGTCCGGCCAGGGGCACTTGTTATTCAGAGCACACCGACGTTGTTGTTGTCCTTCCGTCTGGAAGAGGCAGAGGTTCCTTTGCACAAATCTTACATTTAAAAATTGCATCCCCCGAATGTGGCCGTATCACAGCTGTGCAGAGTGACTTCATGCTGTCTGGAAACTGAGCTTGAAAATCCAATTTTTTCCTCTGAACTGTCCGATATGGATTTTGATTATTAATGCCTGTTGCTATCATGCATTGTGTCACCGGGGGTTGTCTGCAAATCATGGCAGTAGTCTTAGATTTGCCTGAGGGACAGTCATTGTTTGGGATTTAACAGGTTAAATGTAGGACAAAAGTAAACCCATCACGTGGAAGCCAGGATATTGTAGTGAAAGACGCACAAGGTGTCCTGAGTATTCGGGCACGTGTCAGATGCTTTTTAGAACTTCCAGATAGTTTTAAAACTTCTGTGTCCGAGCTTTCCACTCCGTTGTTGTTCTGGGCTATACCAGCTACATTTTCCCACTGCTGGTCTCGTGAGTGAGTAAACTGCTAGTATGGGGGCAATGAGCCACTCACATGCTTTAGGTCATTGGGACACGTTTGTCTAATGCAGCCTTCATCATCATGTTTTGCATGAAGCATCCTAGCTTGTGACTGTGAGGGGATCTCCAGGAGCAAATGAAAGGCCTTACCTGGGGGGTCGGGTCTGTGCAAGCATGCAGGGTACGGGCTAGAGTGTGACGCACGTGAAACTTGCAAGTGCAGAGCCCAGGGAACATGCGGCCGGCAGTGCAGGCCCTGGCTCGGGACTGGGTTATGGAAAGGACGCCTCTACAGGACAAACGCTACTCTCTGGATGTGGCCCTGATGTTGTTTCACTTGCCTGACAGATGACAGCATCCAGGCCCTCATTTAACTCAGGGCAAAGGTGACATCTTTGCATGGGTCACTACCCCACATACGAGGCATTTTAGCATTTCAGTAGGTTCCAGAAGAATGAGAGCTGCCATTTTTAGCGTGCAGGAAGCCACTGTCTCATCCAGGGATCTCATTCCAAAATCATGCTTGGAAATTGTTATTTGGAACTTAAACATATTTTCTCCTTCAAAACAATGTTCTGAACAGCAGGGGTGCTGTGAGGCCCATCCACGGAATACTTCTCAGCCCACACTTCCCTGGAGAAGAGGACTGAGAACCAGGATTTCTCCCGGGGTTGTTGTCCCTCCCTGCCGTCACCTCAGGCTCCTTAAATCTCTCCAGCTGCAGAGCAGCTACCTCCTGGAACCCAGGGAGCCGGCACCCTGGAGTCAGCAGCAGCCGTTGCTGGGCAACAAGGAGATTCCGATGTGATGCTGCACACCAGGAGGGAAGGGGACGTCTTTTGGCTTCCATTTCCCACCAGCAGCGATTCCTCTTTTGGGGATGGTGGCCGGTCAGGTGTGGTCGAGATGGAGCTGCGCCAAATGGCATCTGCATGTCCGTCGACCCCCAGATTCTCATTTGAAGAGTCATTTTTCTGAAACCATGATTTGTTACTGCGAAGTTCCCTTACTTAGAGTGGCGGCTGAATTATTCACTGGAGTTTGTATTAAACATCTCTGTCCTCAGCATTATGCGGGATGCTGTGCGGGATGTGGGCCAAAGTAGATGCTGGGATTCCTCTCCTCGGTTAGTACATAATTAGGGAGGAAGGAGTCACGGAACAGAGTCATTACAGGCCAGACTGTGCAGAGTGCTAGAACAGGGGCCCAGTGGGGAGAGCGTCATCTGACGTGGGCAGCCTTGGGGGGCCGGTCAAGCTGTTTTCCCCAAACTCACTCCCCTCCTCCAAAGTGTTCTTCTAACTGCTAATGAGCCCTCACGTGGACAATACAGAGTGCCACCACTTTGAATGCATGGGACCCAGATTATTAATTAGTCTTCATTAGGGAAACACTGAAACTCTTGTGAGATGGGAATGTCCCTTAACCCTGGGACCGAGTGTGCGTCTGGCAGGCTGTAGACTTTTCCCTTAACTTCACTGTCAACGAGAAATTAAAACATGTTAACTTCTGCAACGAATGGGTGAATGTCTTAACGTCCAGTCAACTCTTGGAATGACTGCTGCCTTCATTACTTTGTGCCAGGCATCACACCAAGTGCTTTCTAGATGTGACATCGGCCATAGTACCCACGCACATTAGGCGTCATTGTACCCATTGTTCAGATGAGAAAACTGTGGCCAAGGTCATGTATTTGCTGAGGGCCCCAGCTAGTATTCAAGCCTGCACTTTACATACTCATCAGTCCCTTTGGGGGCTGTGCTCTTTTCGTTTTCCCATTTTTAACTCCTCCCTTTGTCAGCTGTACTTGGGGGTAAGGTAAAATAAATGAAAATATACGTTTTGGTGCTTATTACACATATGCCTTTTGGGAGATTTGATCCTGAAATTATAATGGGTGTCTGTTTTCAGTGAAAGTCTCCCTATGGCCAAAATTACATTTTTCTTTCGGTATTAAGTAGGGTTTTTTTTTTTTTTCCTTTTTTATGTAGATAATTTCTGTAGCTGAAGTTGGTTCCAGATGAGCATAAATAGTAAATTAGATGTACTTTGTAATTGTATTTTTTCAAGTAATGGGATATTAATATAACTTCAAGTGAAAATTATATAGGCACATGTACTTTCCTAGAGAGGTTTTGGATTCTGTCTTCTTACCTTAAATAACATATTGATACCTTAAACAAAATTATTTCTGGACATTGTCTTACACATGGATTCTTTAAAAGCCAGTATATTCAGTCTTTGAAACAAATAAAAATAGAACTATAAGAAAAAAAAGAGCTATTGGAGCCCGGGCCTGGGTTAGGGCAGGAAGCTGAGCAAAGACGTGGTCTTAGTTGTCCTACATCTTTGTAGCTGCCCGGACTGTTACCTGGGCAGGTTCAGTTCTTGCATTTGTGCCAGTTATTTTATATTAATATTATTTTATCTACAAATAGAGGCTTGTTCTTGATCAGGAAAAAAACCACTTGGTAGAAAATGCCACAGCAGCACTTTCTGGGTGGGCAGCCTTCCTCCAAGCCGTGTGATGCTTTGAAACTGCCTTCGTGTAGATCGGTTGGTTTTTAGGTTCCTGAATGCATTTTTAAAGCTTCTACATGGAAATCATTTCATGGCAAATATAGTTGGAAATAATGCTTTCAACCACACTAGGTGTTAAGTATGTTGCTGCAAAGTAATGGAATATTTAGCGAGTGAACCTTTAAAACAGGGTTGATTTCTCTGTTCAAAAAGTTTTATAGAGAACCCCACGTGATGCACAAATGAGATGTAACATTTTTGCTGTGAAGAGCTGACGTCCGTTTTCTGTTTCCAGTGGACCTTCTGGGGCTGTTGAAGTGGCGTTCCAACACCAACCTGCTGCAGCAGAACTTGAGGCAGCTGATGAAGGTGGATGGTGGGGAGGTGGTGAAGGTAACCTCTGTCCCCGGGGTTGTTTTCTTTTTTCTTTTTTTCCCTTTTTTCTTATGTCTATTAACACATGCAGGTGCTGACTCCAAAGGGTAGTACACAGTTCTGGTTATAATCCCTTTAACAAATAGTGACATATGCTTCTAAGCGGGCAGAGGACTTCTTGGACTCTGGTTTGAAAGGACTGTCTGGGTTTACATGGATGGGCTTTGGAATCAGCCTAGTGTTGGGTTCTGATTTTTCTTACAAAGGGTCCTCGCTGCAGGACTGACGACAGTTAAATAACCTCTTTAAGCCTCGCTTCCCCTACTAATAACAACGACGCCTTCTTCATGGGGTTGCCGTGTGAGTTAGATGAGCTATGGTAGCCTGTGCTGGCACGTGGGAGATGTCCAGTGGGTGTTAGGTCTTTTTACTGTTATGATCATCGTGATGACCGGCATCTGTATTATCGGCCCTGGCTCACGATTCCCTGAGGTCCCCTGTTAAGTGACCTGGGGATGCATGTGGTGTGGTAGAAAGATCACAGCACTGAGAGACTCGTCTTGGTCATTTTCTTCCCGCGTGTCGTTGGACTCATGGCTCAGCCTCACACATGGCAGACTCCAGAGTGCTGTTGGGTGCTATTATTTATTCAAGCCCCGCTGGCTTCGGTGCTTTATCTATGGAGTAGGGCAGTCAGATTAGGGTGACCTGACATCCCTCTGAGTGCTTAAATGTTGAGATTCTTGATTCCGTAATTGTTTGTGGTTCTGATGTTTTCTCCAGCGTTCAGGCTCTTCCTTGCTCTCACACACCACATCATTTGCTCAAATGACTTTCCCTGGTACGTGAGGAGATGCATTTTCATTTCGGTGTGTTCTGTTTCGGCCAGGGGATGATAGATTGGTCACCAGCACATGGCATCTTGTAGGTGTGGTCTCTACTGCGGGTCAGTTCCTCACCCTCCGGCAGAGGTGATGGCAGGAGGGGACTCCCTTATCTCTGTAGAAATTAATTACTTAAAATGGCCTTAATTAACTAGCCATGTGCTTAACTTCACTATAAATTAATCTGGTTGCGCCACTTTCCCGAGTTCGTTGCATAACCACTCAGACATGTCCTCACTAATCTTGAAATTTTAATCATCTTTTCAGTCCTGGTTTTCTCCCAGTGGCTTGGACGATGTTAATTGCATTTTAAACTTCCCTGAGTTCTATCAATTGCCTAATTCGGATGGAAACTAGGAATAAGTGAACATACTTTAGGAGACATGCAGTTAATGAAATTTTGTCTTCTATCATTTTTAAGTTTCTGTATCACGTCAGGAATTGGTTGTATTTCTGTTGACCTGGTAGCACAATTGCCAGGAAAAATCTGGAATCGTCTTGTCCTGTCGTTCCCTTCCATTCCCCGTGTCTAATATAGTATCACATTGTATTTCTCATCCCTGGAAATGTTTTCTTACGTCCTTCCCTCCCTCCTGTGCACGCTGGTGCCACCCAGACCTGGGTGGCCTGTCCAGTTCACGTGACTTTGTGCTTTCCTTTTGCCAGTGTGTCCCACACACGATGTGTGCCTGGAGAGCAGAATTGACTTGTCCAAGGCCACACGGACTTGCGGAATTCCCAGCTGCCTGGGGCTCCTTTTGCTGTGTTTAGGGACACTGGTAATGGGTTTTATTACATTTATTCAAGGTTCCCTTCTGCATATTTGTAACTGGTAATGGGGAGACGGCATTGCTTGATAAATTGAGGAGGGTATCTGTGTATTTAGTAAAAGATATGGTTTCCTGTGAAGGTGGAAAATGAACATGGTGATGTTAGTCCTGCAGCGGATAGTCTTAAAGAGAGGGTGGGGTGCCAGGCAAAGCCCTTTCCTGGCTGCATGTGAAGGACCTCCAGGCTGCCCTTCCCTGCACCCCTGCATTGTGCAGCCCGACATGTGAGGCTGCAGCTCTCTGCAGTTCTGCTCTTGTGCTACTGACTGTGCCATTCGTCTGGGTGGGACTGGTAGGCCTGCTTCAGGGACTCTGCGTGAACCACGACAAGGCAGGGCTTGACACCTGGGGAGCCTGTTGGCAGAAGCATCAGGCTGTTAGCAGATAACATCAGGTTTTGACCTTTGCAAAGAATTTCCAATCTGAAAATGATGGAAAATGATACAGAAGTAATGAGGTGGTGCAGACCTCAGTAATTACAGAATTGATTAAGCCCTTGATGTCCAAACCGGCTTGGCTTTTGGAGTCAGGGTGATTTTATTCCCTGCCCTTTGATTGTTTTTAGAGATGGGGTCTGATTATGTTGTCCAGGCTGGACTTGAACTCCTGGGCTCAAGTGATCCTCGTACTTCAGCCTCCCAAGTTACTGGGACTGCAGGTGCGCACCACTGCACCTAGCTTATTCCCTGCCATTTGTATGTGATATTTTCTGGTATAAATTAGGCAGTAGGTGGCACAGCAAAGTGCAGTGAGGATTTTATATCATAATGGGTCTGGGATCTCTTGCTAGGATTGGGAGGACTTCCTCTCTCCTGAAGGAGATCTGTGAGGCATTTGCTGCTGTTGCAGGGTTCTACCGCACTTGGTTGGGAGCAGGTTCCTGTGGTTTGGTTTCTCAGTCTCAGAGATGGAGCAGTTTGAGATCCTCTGTGGGGTCTGGAAGGCCCTTTGAGTGTCGAGCATAGGCTGAACGGTCCAGGAAGAATCTGAACCAAACATCTGGTTCAGCCTTCCTTCTGATGTCCTTGCTATGCAACCACCTTACCCGTTGCTTTTTATTTTCTTTAAATAATAGTTTCATCCAGATATGATTCACATACCATAAAATTTACCCTTTCACTCTGTATAATTCAGTAGTCTCTAGTTTATTTACAGAGTTGCGCAACCATCACCACTATCTAATTTCAGAACATTTCGTCTTTCTCGCAAAAAGAAACCCCATATCTATTAGCAGTAACTCCCCACTCTCCCCGCAACCACCAGTCTACTCTCTGTCTCCATGGATTTACCTATCTTAGATGTTTTATATAAATTGAGTCATACAATGTGTGCTCTTCTGTGTCGGGATTCTTTCACTTTGTATGATGTTTTCTGGGGTCATCCATGTTGTGGTGTGGGTTGTTCCTTTTTGAGGCTGAATGGTATTCCACTGTATGGATATACTATTGCTTGTTTTTCCAGTCATCAGTTGACAGACATTCGTGTTGTTTCTACTTTTTTTGGCAATTATAAATAATGCTGCTATGATTCTTTGTGTATAATTTTTTGTGTGAACATATGTTTTCCTTTCTTTTAGATATAAAGCTAGGAATGAAATTGTTGAGTCACATGGTGAATCTATGTTTTACTTTTTGTGGAATTGTCAAACTGCTTTTCAGAGCCATTGCACTATTTTTTTTCCCTGCTTGCCTTGTTCAAGAACCATTTTACATTTCTACCAGCAATGTACAAGGGCTCCAGTTTCTCTACAATCTCACCAACACTTATGGTTGTTCCTCTTTTTAATCTTAGCCATCATAGTGGGTGTGATGTGCTATCTCCTCGTGGTTTCAATTTGCATACCCCTCATGAGTAATGATACATCTGTGCTTTATCATTTTGTGGCCAGTCTCCTGTTGTGTGGCATTCTATTGGAATTCTCCGCTAATGGAGCATCGCTTCCCATACAGTCTTTTTCAACCCATCTCACATGTCCTTCAGGGGAGGTGGGAGTAGGGTTTCACAGTGACTTTGAGTGTGGCACTGAAGTGTGGCATACCTTTGAAATTTCTTAACGTTCTCTTTTCTTAATTAAATTTATGATTCTTTATCATTAATGTGGTAATATTTGGTAAATTTGAGTAGATGATAGAAGTAATTTGTAGATTTCTGTTGAATAAAATAAGCACTTTCTGGTCTCGAAATTGGGGTAGTGTCATGTACCCCGGTTTCAAAATCACGCTCCTCCTCCATTGTTGGCCGTCTTGGGTGGAAGAAGGTCATTTATTACGCTCAGCTGGATCCTGTCCCTGTGTGGCGAGCTGAGACCTACACTCCGTGTGCAGAGTGAGCAGAGCCAGTCTTCCTGGAGTTGTGTTGACCTCTTTTGTTTGTCACCAGCCTCGTGAAGCCAGGAAGAGGCTGGGGGGTCTCTGGGCGGAGGCAGGAGGACGTCTCCCTGCTCTGATCCTCCCCTGCTTGAATCAGGGTGGCATTTCTTTGGTCTGAAATCACTCATCCAAAATTTTTGTCTTGTGCATCTAATGGCTGAAAAAAATCCCAGAAATTAATAGCTTTATAGGTGGCATTGGGGAAAGGTGGCTATTTGGAACATTGCAGAGATGGTGGTTATTTTGGCGCGGGGAGAAGCTGGGTGCGTTTCCGTTGTCAACCGCGCTTCTGTGTCTGTGCAGTTCCTCCAAGATACCTTGGATGCCCTCTTCAACATCATGATGGAGAACTCGGAGAGTGAGACTTTTGATACGCTCGTGTTTGATGCTCTGGTAAGAGGCCTTTCCTTTTCCTCTGCTCAGATGTGAAGGTGTTCTTTCCTGCAGTAGCCTTTGAAGTTGTGGGAGGGGATCCATCGCAGTGCCGTAAAAGCTTTTCAGTTGTAAATCCAGTCAAAGGAGATGAATCAGACAGGTAGAAAGTTATTTTTTTTTTTAAATGTAAAACTACAGTTAGGCAAATGTCATTTCTAGGGTAAGGAGAAGTAAACTGACCACCAAGTTCTGTCTGAAAATGTTATGGTTCATTTCCTCATAGACTGGTGCGAAAGAGATTCCAAAATAGTTTACATTATGTTGCTAATGAAAATGTCATTGGTTAATTTGACAGGTATTTATCATTGGACTAATTGCTGATAGAAAATTTCAGCATTTTAATCCTGTTTTGGAAACCTACATTAAGAAGCACTTTAGTGCGACATTAGCCTACACGTAAGTACCTTTTTCATTTTAAAGCCAATAGTTCTTTTTTGTGTGTGTGTGTATTTGTTATTTAGAGTCTTTTTCATGTACTTTTGTCTTTGACTATATATTTCCTTCCTCAAAACTCTGAATTTACTGGGATAATTTTTATTATTGTTTCCCTTGTAAGTAGACCTGAAAGTCTTATTGAAAGAGATGTATGATAAATTATTATAATATTCTGGAATAAATTCTTGCTCTCCACAACTTCCATTTATCTTTGGAATTTTCAGTTTCTGTTCGATGAAACTGATATATGGATGCAGAGTACCTGCCACGCTGCAACTTCCCAACGAGTGTTTGATGGAAGCATACATGAATGTGTTCCCATTGTGAGGTGATTGGTTGTTTAGTGTGAATAAAATTCAGTTTTGTACTTTTCATTGCATCTCCTTGTTCTTTAAAGAGTGCCTTCCCTTTAGTTCCATGGCTTTAGCTGTAGCTGTCTTGGATTCTTATTGGTACTCCTCTGTGCTCACCTTCCCTACTCCCGTACCCCAGGGGTCTAATAAGACACCAGAGGGCATGCTTGATGCCCGGGCCAGATGGGCAGCTGGCCTAGTGTTTTAAGGGCAGAACCAGGCTGCCTGGGCTTAATTGACAGCTCTGTGCCTTATAAGATATGTGATCTTGGGCGAGTTGCTTAACCTCTCTAAGCTTCAGCCTTCTCTTCTGTAAAAAGAGCATGAATCTAGGTTTGAATGAGAATTTTAATGAGTTATGAACATGTAGCCTGCTTAGAATTATCTCTGACACTTAGAAAGCACAAAGTAATTCTTGAGTTTCATTATTATTATATTTATTATGATGAGTTACTTGGTCTCTCCTGGTGGGATTTATTGGCATTTATACAAACTTTTTTTGTGCAAGTTGCAGTGAAAAATTAAGATTTACATATTAATTTCTTTAACAGCCTCCCACTTAGAATCATTGGAAAGAATTCTCCTTAGTATCAGTAAATTGAGTCAAAACCCTTATGTGTGTGTTAAACAGACTTTGGTAAAAACCTGTCTTCTTGGTCTGCATGCAGCCTTGAGTACAGGGTCAGAGGATTCTGGGTGCTTGAAGCCAGCTGTTAGTATAACCCAGTCCTGTGTCTGGATGTTTTCGTGTCTGCCTTGAGTACATTTTTACTGTAAGGCGGTGGGTGGAGCTCCTAGGTAGGCAAGAGCTGCAATGTCCTCGAGTGTGCGGAACAAGTCATGATGAGCCCTTTGTGCTTGTTTGCTAATAAACATTTGTTGAAAACATTTTGTTCACCTGGTAAGGTTGCCCAGTGTGTTGGCATGTCGTACAGTTCCTTACAGACCATGGGAGGGTGATCAAGTAGCACCTTCTCAATCTAGCAGCCAAAATATAACTGTGCGGGGATTGTGGATGTGGCCTGCAGACTGCCACGGACGTGGCGTGATCTCGCTGTGTGCTCGTTTTCAAAATTCCGCTTGATTGAAACATGGCCGAACAGCTCTACTCAGACAAGACTTCACACTTTAATTTCAGAAGATGGGAACAATGGATCAGCTTACGACGCTGCATTCCACATCTCTTCACTGGCTGTCGGGGAAAGAGTGGTGCACTCATGCTCATCGGTGGAAAAACAAAAACGGAGGCATTTTGGGCAAATTACTCAATGAGAGAAACAACAAGTACCATTTAATCTTTATGCTCTGATGGAACTGAAATAAGAAGCAATGTCCTCATTCAGTCCCTGGAATTGGCTGAAATTTTCATCTTGGAAAATAAGTATTCTTATCATGTTTTGATCCACTAGCAACCTCAGGTGATTCTTTAGCAATTTGAATCTGGGTGTTTACACCTTGAAATACTGAAGAGGTCAACTGTGATTCACGTAGTTCTAACCACATCATGGAAGGCAGCCTCTGCACTGATGATGAGCTTGTGGTATTCTCTGGGCCAGGCAAAATTCTGGTACTAAGTATTATCCCAGAGGGTCCCCCTCCTCCTCCCCTGTAGGTGGCCTTGGCAGGCATGAGCTTACATTAGACTCTTATTCATGTAGTTTCTTTCTTTTAATAAAGGTTGAGATATTTAGCCTTTCTTCCCAAAGAACTCCAAGAGAAGAATGAAAGATTTCGGCAATAAGCGTTGCTTTTCCCCATCCTGACTCCTGTCTGCAGCTGCCCTGCGTCAGTAGTTCCTGGATCCTGGAGCCCTGCAAGACTGACCAGCACGGGTCCAAGCACAAGGGGAAGGGAGCAGTAACTTTGGGGACTGTTCTTCCATAGAACCAGCATGAACAGGCTCCTCTCTGTCCCCTGAGCTCCCTCTCACGGAGCTGCTGTGGGCTCCTTATTGACAACGTTGAGGCTCTATTTTGTCTGCCCCTCTCTAGCTGGAGTGAGGGGTTTGACCTTGGTGTGGTTTTAAGATGGTCTGGCAGATTTATGTTCTGGTCTGGGTCATTCTCTTTGCAAATCTTTATTATTTTTATTCTTTTCTTTGATGAATTGGTTGGAAGACGTCCCAAAATGTGTTCTATGGGATGTTTATTTCCTGGGATATTAGTGGGTGTATTAAGAAAAACTGTGTGGTCCAGTAAGTCTGGGAAATAAGTGAAACTCAGGGAAGCAGGCTTGCTGCCAGGACTTTGGATGCTCTCCCGTGTGTTGAGAACCACCACATGGAGCATGTGGAAGCGGCGCTTTCCACACGATGGATGTGGACTCTTAACGGGGGCAGCCTGCAGACCTGGCTTCTTTAGAGCAGCTAGCAGGAAGGCTGCTCTGAGAGCCTCAGGTTTTCATACTAGACCTCTGGCACCTGGTCGGTGTTAGAAATGACTTCACATCTACTCAGTCACCTAAAAAAGTTTCTACTGTGATTTATCAGTAAGATAGTTACTCTTAGGTCATCCATAATTGCAGTTAATGTTGCTCTTCTGAGTGTCTTTTTATATATTCTCGACAAATAGTCTGGTCCACACTGGCTCACAACTGGACATGCTGTCAGTATCCTAGCAGACTACTTTTATGAATATAAATGTATTTTATGTGGCTTTTTAATAGCCACAGTGCATTCTTGTTGAGAACATACAAAGTTGGTCACTGGAGAAGTTTGGTTAGCGGATGTTCTCATGGTGGTTGTCGCTCTGGTTGCATGTGTGCGGCTGGTTTTTGGAAAGTTGTGCAGCTTGATACACTGAAAAATGGAACAAGATCGAAGTGAATTTAGTTCTTTTATTATTTATACGTTATTGCTCGAGGAAGGTCATCTTTATGAACAAGGACGATTCTTTTATGGGACAGCAGTGGTAGAAAGTGTAGAAGTTGGGCAGAATGAAAAAGTGTTTATTCCCACTACTGTTTCCATCATTTAAAAATAACACATGCTCCTACGTTTTCTTCTAGGATTTTTATGGTTTCATGCCTTACATTTAAGTCTTTTATCTAGCTCGAGTTAATTTTTATATATGGCAAGAGACAGGAATCCTGTTTTATTCTTCTGCATGTGGCCATCCTGTTTTCCCAGAACCATTTATCGAATAGGGCTTCCTTTCCCCAGTGTATGTTGTTGTCTGCTTTGTCGAAGATCAGTTGGTTGTAGGTAAATGGTTTTATGTCTGGGTACTCGGTTCAGTTCCATTGGCCTAAGTCTCTACTTTTGTACCAATGCCCCGGTGTGTTGGTTACTATAGCCTTGTAGTATAGTTTGAAGTCAGGTAATGTGATGCCTCCAGCTTTGTTCTTTTTGCTTAAGCTTACTTTGGCTATTCACAGTCTTTTTTGGTTCCAAATGATGCTTAGAATTATTTTTTCTAGATCTATGAAATATGATATTGGTATTTTGATAGAGATTGCACTGAATCTGTAAATCACTTTGGGCAGTGTGGACATTTTAACAATGTTGATTCTACCAATCCATGAACAAGGGATGTTTTTCCATTTGCGTCATCTATGATTTCTTTCATCAGTGTTTCGTAGTTCTTGTAGAGATCTTTCACCTCTTTGGTTAAGTATATTCCTAGGTATTTCATTTTCTTTGTAGCTATTGTGAATGATGTTGAGTCCTTGATTTGACTCTCAACTTGACTGTTATTAGTATATAGAAATGCTTCTGATTTGTGTGCGTTGATTTTGTAACCTGAGACTTGGCTGAATTTGTTTATCAATTCTAAGAGTCTTTTGGTGAAGTCTTTAGGGTTTTCTAGATACAAGAAAGATTATATCATCAACAAACAGGGATAGTTTGACCTCCTCTTTCCAGATTTGGATACTCTTTTTTTTTCTCTTGCCAGATTGCTCTGGCTGAGACTTCTAGTACTATGTTGAATAGAAGTGGTGACAGTGGGCATCCTTGTCTTGTTTCAGTTCTTAGGGCAAATGCGTTCAACTTTTCCCTATTCAGTATGTGTTGGCTGTGTGTTTGTCATATATGACCTTTATTATTTTGAGGTAGGTTCCTTGTATGCCTAGCTTGTTGAGAGTTTTTTTTTTTAAATCATGAAATGGTGCTGAATTTTATTGAATGCTTTTTCTGCATCTGTTGAGATAACCATGTGGTCTTTGTTTTTGCTTTTGTTTATGTGGTGAATCATGCTTACTGATTTGCATTTGTTGAACCATCCTTGCATCCCTGGGATGAAGCCCACTTGATCATGGTGGATTATCTTTTTGATGTGCTATTGAATTTGGTTTGCTAGTATTTTAGTGAGGATTTTTGCATCTATGTTCATCAGGGATATTGGTCTGTAGTTTTCTTTTTTTTGTGTGTCCTTTCCTGGCTTTGGTATCAAGGTGATACTGGCTTCATTGAATGAGTAAGGGAGGATTCTCTCTTTCTTGATATTACGAAATAATTTCTGTAGGATAGGTACTAGTTTGTCTTCGTACATCTGGTAGAATTTATCTGTGAATCCGTCTGGGCTGGGGCTTTATTTTGTTGGGATATTTTTTTATTACTGCTTCAATCTCACTGCTCAGTATTGGTGTGTTCAAGGTTTCTATTTCTTTCTGATTTAGGGTTAGGAGTTTGTGCGTTTCTAGGAAGTTACCCATTTCCTCTACATTTTCTAGTTTGTGTGCATAGAGGGTTTTTTAATGACTAAGATCCCAAAGGCAAATACATCAATAACAAAAATAAATAAATGGGACTTAATTAAATTAAAAAGCTTATGCACAGCAAAGGAAATAATCAACAGAGTAAATAGACAACCTATACAATGGGAGAAAATATTCACAAACTATACATCTGATAAAGGGCTAATACCCAAAGTCTACAAAGGACTCAAACAAATCATTAAGAAAAAAAACACAGACAACCCTATTATACAGTGGGCAAAAGACAGGAACTGAAGTTTTTCAAAAGAAGGTAGAGAAATGACTAACAAACATGGAAAAATGCTCAGCATCACTAGTCATCAGGGAAATGCAAATTAAAACCACAATAAGGTACCACCTTAGCCCTATCAGAATGGCCATTATTAAAAAGTCAAAAAACAGTAGATGCTCGTGTGGATGCAAAGAGAAAGGAACATTGTACACTGTTGGTAGGACCATAAATTAGTATACAACCTCTGTGGAGAACAATACAGAGATTTCTCAAAGACTTACCATTTGATCCAGCAATCCCACTACTGGGTATCTACCCAAAGGAAAAGAAGTCGTTTTATCAAAAAAACACCTGCACTTGAATGTTTATCGAAGCACAATTCATAATTGCAAGGATGTGGAATCAACCCATGTGCCTATCAATTTATGAGTGGATAAAGAAAATGTGGTATTTATATACCATGGAATATTACTGAGCCATAAAAGGAATGAAAAAATGTCTTTTGCAGGAACTTGGATGGAACTGGAGACCATTATCCTTAGTAAAGTATCTCAGGAATATAAAAACAAACACCATGTGCACTTACTAATAATTGGGAGCTAAATGATGGACACATATGGGAACAAATAGATGTAAAGGACACTGGAAACCAAGAAGGGGGAAGAGGTGGTGCGGGTGAAGGATAAAAATTTACTTATTCGATACAATGAACACTATTCTTGTGACTGGCACAATAAAAGCCCTGACTTGAGCATTATACAAGGTATCCATGTAACGAAAACATTTGTACCACCTTAATATTTTGAAAACAAAAGCAAAATAAATACATTCATATTCAAAATAAACATGAAAACATATCTACAACAACTTGTACACAAATGTTCATAGCAATATTATTCATAATTGCCAAAAAGTAAAAGCAATAAAAATATCCATCAACTGGAATGAATAAATAAAATGTTTATGTCTATACGATGAAATATTATTTGGCAATAAAGAGTAAATACTGATGCATGCTACAACATAGAACAACCTTATGAATTTTATAAAAACACTATGCTAAGTGAAAGCGGCCAGTCACAAAAGACATGTGTTGTATGATGATTCCATTTGTATGAAAGGTCCAGAATAAGAAAATTCATAGAGAAAAATGTAAATTAGTTTTTGCCAGGGGTTGAGGAGAGGGGGAATGGTGAATAACTGTTAATGGATACAGGGTTTCTTTTTGGGGTGATGAAAATGTTCTAAAATAGATTGTATTGATAGTTTCACAAATCTGGTGAATATACTAAAACCCACTGAAGTATATAGTTTAAATGAGTGAATTTTATGGTATGTGAACTATATCTCAATGAACTGTAAAAGAAAAAAAAAAACATGCTCAGTGTGAAAGAAAAAAAAAACAAAAACATCTCACATTACCAAAATGTGATGTTGCAGAAAATCAAAGTTCCCTGTATGTAATAATACATATCGGAGACCACTACTGTCTCTGGCTTTATTTTCTACGCTTATAGTAACATTATGATTATTATGTGTGCTTATTTTGCAGAATAACATCATGCTATTTTTGCTTACTTAAAATTTAAAAATGTTTTTTCATTGTTATCATTTACATCGAAGCATGAGTTTGGACAATTGTATACACCCTGTGACTACTGCCCAGGGTGTGTTAATAAAGCATTGCTATTCCCCAGAATGGTCCCTCTGTTCCTTTTGACTCAGTCCCACCCCCAAAGAAGCAGCCACTTTCTGGTTTATGTTGCCCTCAGTTTGTCTTGTCTGTTCTTGCTCTTTATATCGGTGGTGTCACGTGCTCTGTTGTGTCTGGCTTCTTTCCTTTAACATCATGCTTTTCAGATGCAACCATGTTGCTTTGAGCGTCACTATTTGATTTTCTTCTGTTTTTATTGCTGAGTGGTATCCCAGTGTGTGAATGCACCATGACTTGTTTGGCCATTCTCCTGCTGATGGATTCGTGAAGTGCTTTTAGTTTTTGGCTATTCTGAATAAAGCTGCTATGAATATTATTGTCTGAGTCTTTTGTGGGCAGAGTTTTCATTTCTCTGTGATAAGCTCTTAAGAGTAAAATTGGCAGGCTAGAGGGCATGTGTGTGTCTTGCTTTATAAGAAATTGCCAAGTGCTTCTCGAAAATGATTTGCACCATTTTGCTTACCCACCAGCGATCTGCGAATGTTCATTTGCTTTATATCCTTGTCAACATTCAGTACTGTCTTTTTAAATTTTAGCTATTGCAATGGGGGCAAAATTATATCTCTTTGTGATTTTAACTTGTAGTTATCTGATGACTAATGATATTGAGCATCTATTTATTTCCTTATTTACCATTTCTGAAATGTCTATTCAATTTCGTTGTCTTTTTATTATTGATTTGTATATATATATGTGTGTGTGTATATATATTTGTCAAACATAAATTTTGAGCATTTTCTCCCTGCTTGTGCTTATCCCTTTTCCTAATGGTATCTTTTGATGAGCACAAACTTTAATTTTGTTGAAGCCTAAAGTAGCATTTTTAAAAGTAGTTATAGATTTTCCTTTTGGGTTAAAAAGTCTTTGTCTAACCATAGGTCACAACAATGCCTACGTTGTCTAATGTCCCAGCACTAGTCCCATGTGGCTATTTAAATAAAATTAAATTAAAAATTTAATGCACTAGGTACATTTCAAGTGCGCAGTTGCTACATTTGGTGAGTGGCTGCCATGATGAGCAGTTCGCATCTAGAAGGTTCCCATCATTACAGAAAGTTCTGTTGGGCACCACTATTTTAGTTGCTTTATGCTTTTAGCTCTAAATCTCACTAATGTAGAAAATGCATTTGACAAAATTCAACATCCATTTCTGATAAAACCTCTTGGAAAACTAGGAATAGATACCTCAGTCTGATAGAGAACATCTAAGAAAAGATACAGCCAACCTCATACTTAATGCTGCATTATGGAAAGCTTTTCCCCTGAGTTCAGGAACAAGGCAAGGATGTCTGTTCTCACCGTATCTGTTTATTATTATACTGGAAATACTGTAGTAATGCACGAAAAAGTAATTAAGGATATAGCAATTGGGAAGAAAGAAATAAAACTGTATTTTCACACAATGTGATTATGTACATAGAAAACCCTAAAGAATCCATTTTAAATAAGCCCAAACCAACCAAACAAAAAACAAGTACTAGAACCAGTAGGTAACCTTACAAAAGTTAATATAGAAAACCTGATTTAATCACTCCGCAATGTAAGCATGTTATCAAAACATCCCATTAAACCCCGCAAATATATAGTTGTTGTTTGTTGGAAACCTATATATTCCAAAACAAAATGAACTTATGGTTATCCAACCATAAGTATACAGATAGTTGAGAGATGAAATTTAAAGTACAGTGCAATTTAGTATATTATCCAAAATCATCAAATACTGAGGCATAAATTTAATGATAGATGGGTGAAGCCTTTTTCACTGAAAATTGCAAATCACTACGGAGAGAAATTTAAAAAGAATTAAATAATTAGAGATAGATACCATGTTCATGGATTGAAAAATGAAATATTGCTTGAATGTTTATTTGTCCCAAATTAATCTATGCTTTCAACATAATCCCAACCAAAATCCTAGCATGCTTTTGTGGAAAAAATTGATGAGCTGATTTGAAAATTTATATGGAAATGCAAAATACCCAAATAAATTTTCAGGAGAAACAGATTTTAAGATTTCCTGTTAAACTGCAGTAACCAAGATAATATGGTATTGGCATAAAGATAAACCAAAAGATCAAATATAATATTAAATACAAAACAGATCCACAAGAGACCTGCTGTTTTGTAATTGCTGTTTTTTTTTAATAGCACAACAGCATAACTGGCCTTTTTTCCATGTTTGTGATGATGAAGCCTCCCCTTCAGCCTCCACCTTTAGCATTGAACAGCTGTGCAGCATTCCATTGTAGGGACGTATCATAATTTAACCAGTCCTTAAATGATGAGTATTTGCATTGTTTATCTATTTTTCTAGTGCAGACCATGCTTCAGTGAACATCATTTAATTTATTTGTAATTGTTTCTATAGGACAAATTACTAGAAGTAGAATTACTGGTGTCATAGGATTTGAGTATTTTTAATTGTAATAGATATTGCCAACAGATATTGTAATGCATGTTGTCAATTTACCCTGTAAAGACTATCCGTCCTGGTTGGCCAAACAGCAGCGTTTTGATTCCTGATTCTCCACATCTTGTAGGTACCAGGCAAAAATTTCATTTCTTGTTATTTTAATTTCCATGTATTTATTAATGAAGTTGATTATTTTTATTTATATGTCTCTGTTTGTTGTTTATTTCTTTAAATTAACCTTCTCACATACCCTGAAGCTTTGAGTAAATCTGTTACCATTTGAACTTTCTGGTTATTTAAATGAAATCAAAGTAGAAAACATTTAAAAAGTGTAATGTTTTTCTTTTCATTTTTAGCAAAGAATTTACCAAAAACAAAAAACAAAACCAAACAAAAAAAAAAAAAACAAAAAAACTATGAACTAAGCACTTGAAATAATTTGTGAAGCTATGAGTTAAAATCATTAAAATCAAGTTTCCAATACATAGTTTATTCTTACCAACTGTCTATAATTATTTTTGTAGTGGGAAAGAAAAATGAAAAATAATTCATTTCTTATATATTATAAATTCTGTAAACTTCTTTATCATGGAAAACATTTTAAATGCTTTCATGTTAGGGAGTTAGTTGGTTTTAGATCACAGTTTATAAATATATAGACGAAAGAAGTGTAGTCATTATATTTTTAACACTAAATGTTTTTGGGGAATCCTATTATTAGGAAATGTACAAAATATTTAAAAATCTTTTTGTGTATCCACTGATATTATTCTTATATATTGTTTTTATTCTTTTATATAAGGATTTTTAGAAAATATATTAAAAATTTAAGAATGTTTTCTATTTGAAAAATTATTTCTGGAAGTTTTATTTTCATTGTAAGAGCTCTAGTTTTAGACAATCAATTGAAATGAATAGAGGTGGCTGAAGTGATTTTTTATAACAAATACTGTCTCATGCCTTTTAAAAATTATAGTACAATATACATAAACAAAATTTTCCTAGCCATTTTAAAGTGTACAATTCAATGACATTTAATACATTTACAATGTTGAGGAACCATCACCGTAATCTAGTCAAAGAACATTTTCGTTGTAATGCCTTTTTCAAAACATTTTTTGTGTCTCTGTGGGACTCTAATACAAATCCTTTTGGTTTTGTTGTTTAACATTGGGGAAGCCAGTTCACCTGTCTCAGCCTTGTCTGGAAAATAAGGATAATACTGTCTTACAGTGTTGCTGTCAAGCTTGAATTAGACAGTGCATTTAGCATGCTTAGAACAACGTCTAACTGAGAAAGTCCTTATTAAATGCTCACACCTTGTTCTTAGGAGAGTTATTTTATCACTTTATCGCATTAAAAAGCATTTTACGAATGTGCATATACTGATAAGTGGAAACCAAAATAAAAATAACCCATTTGTGTATTTCTTTATCAGTGAAGAATTAAGGTGTTACAATAACTTCTTTATGTGTGTTTCCATGGTGGACAGGAAGCTGACAAAAGTATTAAGGAACTACGTGGACAACGCCGAGAAGCCGGGAATAAACGACCAGCTGTATAAAGCCATGAAGGCTTTGGAGTACATCTTCAAGTTCATCGTGCGCTCGCGGATACTGTTCAATCAGTGGGTATCACCTGTGCTGGCTCTTAAGAGGACTGTCAGCAAGTCCTTTACTTCCTCCCTTTTCCTTGTCTCTTCTCCCTATTCCTCCTTCCCTTTCTCCTTCCTTTCCATGCCTTCCAGCCGCAGAGAGCAGCCTTTGGGGGGTCGCCTCCTCTCTCCTTAACCACTCCCTGTGCAGTTGGATGCAAGCGCTGCCCTGGGAGCCCTGTTCTGCATCAGCAGTGTGTGTGTGCGAGTAAGCTTTGTTTACCGAAAGCATTTACAATACCTCACGTGGGGGTCTAGGTGTCCACCTAGGGCGCTGAAGCCATTTCCAACCCATAGAACAGACAAAAATAAAACAAAGAAAACAATGAAAAGCCAAAATCAAGTTAAATCTCCTCACTTGGAAAGACTCTGGGTTTTCCTCCCTCTCTTCTTCAGCCAGGATGATGTTTTATTTCCGGAGAGATGGTCCCACATATGACATTTCCAAGTGCAAGGACACTCAGGTGCTTTAGCTCAGTGACATTTCTCACATGCCATGTGGATGAACTTATGGATTGTTTCTGAACTTTAAAGTAAATTAGATACTAGTGACATCACTATTTTATAGAGAGTACTGATATGTATATATAAAGTGCTGTGCTAACATAGGGGCTTTCCACTGGCCCGCGACATCTCACTGTAGGTTAGAAAGGGTGTGAAAAGCAAGTGCGCCGAGTGTTGGGTGTGGACTTTGGCTCACTCTGCTTGTTTCTTCTGGGAGATGGCCACTTGCGGGTGACCCACTGTGAGTGATGGTGATGGATGTTGGTTATGCTAGGTTGACATTGTTCCTGTAGGGGGATGGAATTCACAGAGACAGAGTTCATGAACCAGTGTCCCTCCGAATTAGAGAGTACATGCTGCCTTTGAAAAGCATAGCACTCTTGCAGCGTGGCAGTGAAAACTGGGAATTGAAACAGTGTGTACCCAAATCAGTACCTTCCTATTTCCTCTTCACTTTATTTTCATTTGTCTGAAGCAGACATGTCCAGATAGGCCCAGGAGAAAGGGGAAGAACTCAGAATCCAATCTTACGTCTACCATGATAGAAGTAAACCCAAAGTGACAAGTTTGGCTGTGTGTAGACCCATAAAAGTCACAAACAAGGTGTAACCACCAGTGGTCAGTGATTGCAGCTCCTGTGTTACTGGTCAGAGTGTTGAGTGTGCTTGTGTTTGCTCCGGGTTCCCACGGTTAAAACCATAGTCTCTGCACTGCCATTTTTACATACAAAGACCCAATGCATGAGGACATCATGGTTTTATCCTTGACTAAGACGTCAAAGGCACTTTTCTTTTATTTTGCTTATCATGGGTAGGCATGACCCTTGGTGTGGACCTAAGCTTTCTCTTAAGGGTCTGAGTCGTCACTGATTTTCTCATTGTTAGGAGTGAAAGACAACATGGTAAGCCAGGTTATGTTTTCTTGTATTTTGTTTGATTTTATTTCAATCAAGTTAATTCTATGAAAATGAATTTCCTGGTACCCTCTGTATTGCTTTTGTATTTTCCACACCAATTTTAAATCTCTGATTACCCTATTCTGATATCTACACTAAAGTGGAATGGTGAGCATGAAAGAAAGCAATTGTCAGGTGATACAGGTTCTATCATGTTTTATTTGAAAATTTTTGATCTTGTGTAATTTGGTGATTAATATGGCATTGAGTCAGGGGTTTTATGATGCACACCTTCTTTCCAAGTACCGTGCTGACTTTCATTCAGAGATTTGTAATTAAAAGAAGTGTGCATTGATAATCAGTGTATTTCTGCTGTAGCAGTAAATGCCATAATCTTTTACATAGTAATGCTGCTTTAGAAAAGATTGAGGTCACCCAGGTGGACTAGTAGCAATTTATTTCTCTGCCTCTCTTTAATCTCTTTCAATTTCAAAATACAAATGGCATAAGATCTTAGAGCCATGATCCATAAAATTTATTTAGTTTGATCAATATTATAGTGATTAGGAATATGATTGGCTGTCTGTAACAAAAAAACCCAATTTATGTGACTTAACCAGATGAGGTTCACTATTTTCCCCCCACATCATGTGGAGTCTAGAGGAAAAATACCTAGCTCATGCACTTGCATGAGGAATTGGTGTCCTCATGTCCTTGGCTCCTTTTATCTCTCTGTTCCACCATCCTTAGGGTCTGTCCTTTAATTTTGTGGTCCCAAGGTGGCTCCTACCCTTCCTGGCAACACATCTGCTTTCCAGGCAGAAGAGAAGGGAAGGCAAAGGGAAAATAGGCATGCCAGTCATTCCCCTTTGAAAGAGCTTTTCCCCATCCCTACAAAGTGTCAAATGCTTTTGTCTCATTGGCCAGCACTATATCACATGGCCACCTAGCTGCAAGGGAGGCTAGAAAACAATTTTTAGTTGGGCTTATTGATGTTTTCAACAAAGTCAGAGTTCTTTCAGTAAAGGAGTTAGGGAGAAATGTATGATGGATGGGCAGTTTACATTCTCTTTCTCATACTTGGTTTTATTTTTTATTTTGCTTAAATAAATTTGTTTTTGTTTTTGTTTTTTTTTTTTTAGAGACACATCTCATTCTGTTGCCCAAGCTGGAGTGCAGTGGCACTATCATAGCTCATCGCAACTTTGAACTCTTGGGCTTAAGCAATTCTCCTGCCTTAGCCTCCTGAATAGCTAGGATTACAGGCACGAGCCACTGCACCTGGCTAATTAAAAAAAAAAACAAAAAAAACCCCAAATTTGTAGAGATGGGGTCTCAGTATGTTGCCCAGGCTGGTCTCAAGCTCCTGACCTCAAGCAGTCCTTCCACTGTGGCCTCCCAAACTGCTGAGATTACAGGCATGAACCATCACACCCGGTCTCTTCCTTGTACTTTTAACCCAGAATGTCTGTTGTCTGAGAGCTTAGAACTTCCCTAACTCATTCCAGGTTACAAACTCCTACTTAACTGTAGGCTCTGCAGAGACTTTCTTCCCCATTAGTTTGGGGGTCACTCTGAGACTACTGTCAGTTTCTCTTTGGCTTTAAGTCATTGGAGCCCTAAGTGACCCACAGATGTGATTCAGTCCTGCCGGGTTACATAGAAATGGGCTGAAGTGCTTAGCTGACGATTGTGCTGGACTAGGAAGTGTTCTGTGTTAAAGTCCTCAGGAATGCCTTTGTCCTGGTCCCTTGGCAGCATGGCACAGCCCATGACCCCTCAGCCTGCCTTTGTCCTGGTGTGGACCCAGCAGAAACCAGGCATTATGTGAGCTTTGCTGGGATAACTTGTTTGTCAAAAGAGCTGAAACTCAAGGACACAAAGTGGTCAGAAGCTGAGTCGCAGCAATTTCTAAAATGCCGTCAGGCTTCCTAAGCCTCCAAGACTGCTGTGTGTGCATTCCTGACCTTGTCTAACCACATGGTGCAGCGATCATGGTGATGTTGAAGACCCTTGTCCTTTCCTCCCTCTCTTTCTCTCTTCTCTCCAGCCCCTTTCTTCTCTCTCTCCCTTCCTCCTGTCCTAGACCCTTTCTTTCTCCCTTCCCTCCCTCCATTGCTTCTTCCTTCATCCATAAATACTTAGTGAGCTTTTGAGCCCTGACTATATCCCAGACATTAATAGTTTGACTTAATTTTTTCTCTAAATGTTTTCAAAGTATGCTCTTGGCTGCCTCCTACAATTCTTGAGGGGGAAGAAGGAAGTAGTATTCCTTTTCAAAACATAGAACACAGTTGTAGCTGCATTGTGTGGATATGATAATAACTTATTAAGTTTAAATCTGTAGTCTAAAACTGTTGAGAAGATGTTTTAGTGTCTTACAGATTTTTTTAGTAAGAAAAAATTCATGCCCTTAGAATCACAGACAGAAGGGCTGAAGTTTTGTCCTAATGTCTCCCTTTGTCCTCACCCTAACTCTTCATTGTCCTGCCATAACATGTCACTTGCTACTTCTTCATCTGTGACATCGAAGGCTTTAATTTTAGATGAAATCCTATTTCTACCTTGTATAGACAACTTAATGAAAAAGAAGTCCTGTGTCCCACGCAAATGTCTAGAATGTTTGATCCTTGACGAGCTCTAAGCAGGTCTCCTGTATGGTGTTCCGAGAGGTGGGCAAGAAAACAAACTAGGGCTCTCATTTTCTTACCTGCAACACATTTATTACCTTGGGAGAAAAACAATTGTGCTCACAGCTGGAATTGACAAGTGTGTTTTTCTTTTTGCAGTTGTTCTAAAGTTTTGAGATCTTTTATTTTTCTGCCTCTTTCAAAATGGTCTGCTGTGTTTTCCTATAATGAAGTAGCTTTGTTAAATTCCAGGATACTTGACAGTAATTATTCTTCCAAAGAACAAAGAGGTGAAATTTCAAGATGAAGATATGGAAGCTTATCATAGTTATCTTAACTATCTTTTTTGCTATGCAGTTCCATACTTTCTGTTTTGTTTAGAAAGCTTATTGTGTTTTGAAATGAGAACAGCAGTTTAAAAGCTCTGGCCCACAGACATTTGGTTCCCGGGGAACCCACTGAGAGATTCTCGACAGCCAGGGGCGCTTCTCTGCTGGTTTTTGTTTGTCTGTGTTTCGTGTGTGGGCGGATCACATTAACTAGAAAGCCAGAAAACAAGACATCCTGCATCAGACCTTCCGAATCCAATTACTAAATCTACTTATTGCTCAGCTCCTCTTCTGTCTTCCTGTGCTTTGTAGAGTTCCTGCCTGTCATCTGGTGTTAGCTCTGTGAATAATTAGTTATTGATCATGAATAAATTGTGCAGATCTTTTTGCTATCATTCCCTGGGTCACAAAATAGAATGTAGTTAATAGACAAATATCCTATCATTCCTTGTTAATGAATACTTATTTAAATAGAGCAAGGAATGAGTAGCTCTTATTCATCTATTTATCAATAGTCTCTTGAGTTCTTTTCTTGCCAGCCTTTCCTCCACCTCAAGGTGGGTCAAACAAGTGACTCTTCCTGGTGTATTTGATAAATCCAAGAGGTGAGATTCTAGAGACTTCCCCAATGATCATTTGTAACAGAAAGATGCTTCAAAGGGATCACTGTAAAAGGCTATCAACCATTTATATGTTCTAAACACGCTGGTTGGCAGCGGAGAAACTGATTATTAAATTTTCATCCTTGACAGATTCTTGGTAGAATTTTGAAAATAATACATACAGATTTATTAATTATGCTTTATAGATTGTGAAGCTGTGTGGGGGCACACAGATTTATAATTGTGATGTCTTTCTTGTGGATTTACTCCTCAATCAACTTGAAAAGTTTATCTTTTGATTAGTGTTTACATGGAATTCCTTTTTTCATTCTTTTATTTTCAACCTGTATCTTTATATTAAATGTATGTCTCTTATTCATAGCATATAGCTGTATTTTTATTTCATACAGTCTGGCAATCTTTTTAAGTGGGTATTTCGTTCATTTACCTGTCGTGTAATTAAGTAATGTGTTGGATTTATATCTGTTATCAGTCCCTTAGTTTTCTCTTTTACCCATCTGCGTTATGTTCCCCTTTTCTTCCCTTTTTGCCTTCTTTTGCATCTATTAAACTTTGTTTCTTATCATCCCACTTTCTACTTTTTGACATATTAGTTAAACATTCTTTTGCTACTCTTATAACTATTATCATAGCGATGGTAACATGCATGTTAGACTTGTTATAGAGTAATTAAAATTGTCACTGTTACTACTCCCCTAAGAATGCCAGACATGGCTAAGAAAATAGCACACTTTAGCTTCATTTTCTCTTTCCTCTCTTTTATGTTGCTGTTGTCATACATTTCAATTCTACATATATTTTAAACTCCATAAAACATTACTATTATTTTGTACAGTTAGTATTTATTTGATGTTTTATATTTTTTGTTGTTTTTCGTCCTTCAATTCCACATTTCCCCTGGGATCATTTCCCTGGGTCCAAAGAACGCCCTGTAGAATTTCTTTTAGTCTAGGCCAGCTACGGGCTTTGTTTGTATGAAAATGATGTATTTCATCTGGTGTGTTTGAGGGATATTTTTATTTACTATAGCATTCTAGGTTGGAGTTGTTTTTTTCCTCCAGAAGTTATTCTGTTCTCTGTTGGTGAGAAGTCAGCTTTTAGACTTGGCTGTCACATCTTTGAGGTAAATGGTATCTTCTCCTCTGGCTGCTTTTACAGTTTGTCTCTTTTCCTGTGGCTGCTGACAGTTTTACTATGCGTTGCATAGGAAGGCTTTGCTTTTCATTTATTCTACATTGGATTTTTGAATTTCTGGATTGATGTCTTTTATCGATTTTGGAAAATCATGGCCATTATCCATTCTGATGTTACCTTTGCCCCATCATCTCCCTCCTTTTCTTCTGGCATGTCAATTACATGTATATTTGATTTTTTCATTGTGCCCACATATTCCTAACACTCCTGTCTATATTTTCTTCTTCTGTACTTACGTTATTTTTTGGTGAATTGTCTTCCATTTCACTAATTCTGTCTCTTGCTGTGTCTACTCTAGTTAACCCATATAATGGATTCTTAATGCTAGATAGTATATTTTATAGTTTTAGAATTTCCACTTGATTCTTTTTTATAGATTCATTTCTCTACTAAAAAATTTCATCTCACCTTTTATTTTTCCCATTTTTCTATTTTTCATATTTCTATCTTTCTATTTTCTATTTTAGAATATAATAATTTCAGTTATTTTGGTGTACTAGGTAGCAAACTATAATATCTTGATCACTCATGAGTCTGTTTCTGTTGTCTTATTTTTCCTCTTTGACTTGGTCCTGTGGTTTGACTTTTTGCTGAGTTTAATAATTTTTGTTTGGAGGCAGGACTGTTTGTATGTAAATTTGTAGAAGCTTCAGAGGATGTGATGATCTTCTTTAACAGATAATTTTCCTGCCTTCTTCTAGGCAGAGGAAGTGGAAGTAGTCTCTAACCAGAGACTACTCAGTCAAGGCTGTGGTTTAGCCTTGGTAAACCTCAGTCTACATTTAATTTGTTCCTGCCTTTCCATGATTTTCGACTTGAGATTCTGCTGTGTTACCTGGGGCCCCTGTCTCTGGCATTTTCCAAACTTTAGTCATTTTCGTTGGCAACTGATAAAAATTCTTTACTCTGCTTTACAGAGGTTTCGATTTTGGATTTTAGTCCTCCACCCCATGCAGCTCCAGGAATTAGCAAGTGCCCTGAGGGGAAAAATGATTGCATGATTGAAGCCACCCAACCAAGCCTTGCACCAGTCTGCCAAATGTTCTCTATGCCACCTACAATCAGAAGTTCAGTCCTCTGTAATTTTAATTGTTTGGCACATCATTTAAGCAAACCCCTATTTGAAAACCCTTATTTACAAAACAGGTACACTAGGTTGCAATTTCCCATTTTACACAGAATTCGTTGCTGTACAGTGGAACTCATTTACATATAAGATTACCTCTAGGGTAATTAATTATCACTTAGTTTACAAAATTTTCCATTGTACACAAGTTTTCAGGTATGGTATTCTTTTAATTAGGCAGAAAATAGTCTGTATTAATAAAACATCTGAGTCTCAATCTTCTAAAATGCAAATACATTGCTTTTTAGTAACACAGCAACTTGAAGTAACTGCTAATAAATAATTTATAGATGAAAGCTACTTACAATTAGTAACATATTAGCATGCACATAACCAATGTACAACTTTCTTATTATCCATTTATTAAATATGCTCCATCTCGTGAAAATTTTTGCTACCACTGATTCTAAGATGAATGAATATGTATAGTATCATTACTCTGAAATAAAGTAATTTTGAATTTACTATTATTAATAGAATATCATTTTTAAATGATTATAAGATCATGGTAAATGTAGGCAATGAAGTGTCTTTGTGATTGTCAATTTCTGACTCTATGGGTTTAAAAACACTGGCAGAAAACATACCAAATATTAACAGTGTAATTTTTGTGGGTTGGGATTAAAGCTGAATTTCTCATCCTTCTTCCTTCCTTCTTTCCTCCCTCTGTCTCCTCCTGCCTTAATCCCTTCCTTTCTTTGTGTATTCTGTGTCCTTCAGATTTATATTAATAAAATGTAGTATGTTACAATGAAAAAAAAATAGTATCATTAAGAATCAGCTTCTTTAATGAGGAAGCTCCACAGTTGAATGGTCTGGACTAATCTGATTGCCAAATTGCCTTCCATGTTTTCATGGATGCTGAGGAAATGGGCTCACCTTCTAACTTGTCACCCAGGCAGTTCCACTGATGGCTCCAGACACAGGATCAAAAAGTGTTAATGTTAAGCATTCTCTGCCAGGTGCCACAGTTTCGTGTGTTTCTTTGCAGACTATATGAAAACAAAGGAGAGGCTGACTTTGTGGACTCTCTGCTGCAGCTGTTCAGATCCATCAATGACATGATGAGCAGCTTGTCGGACCAGACCGTCCGGGTGAAGGTAAGCGCTGACCACATGCAGAGCGGACATTTATGGATGTATATTTCATAGGATTTTCATTAAAGTTCATCAACATGCCCAAGATGCTATAGTTGTTAATATCAGACATCTCATTTGATTTCAAGAGCTGTACTTTCTTTTTAAATTTTTTTTAATTTTCAGTTGGCACATAATAACTATACATATTTAGGGGATACAAAGTGATTTTACATACATGTATACAATGTGTAGTGATTAAGGTACTTAGCATGTCTATCACCTTGAACATTTATTGCTGCTTTGTGTTGTGAACATTCAAAATCCTCTCTTCCAGCTTTTTGAAAATATACAATAAATTATTGTTAACCACATTCACCTTACAGTGTCAAAGAACACCGGAGTTTATTCCTCCCACCTGGGTGTAACTTTGCATCAAGTAGATGAAGGGCTTCCCCTGCCAGCTGAGAGGACTACACCCTGCAAAGACCTTGAGTGGGAAGCCCAGGAGTCTCTTTTGTAGTCAACATACTCATGTTCCATGTGCAGTGAAATTCCTTTTTTCTTTCTCCTTAGGTACTCTTACATATTTTCATTGCTTATCTCTGATCATTGGCAAAGAGAGGTTTGGGAGAATTGATGAGAATCATGTTTTACACCTCATTTGTGAGGGCATCTCCTCATCCAAGAGGATACGGAGGCTGAGGCTGATGGTGCCCTGGCATCAGTCAGACCTCAGGCTACACCTGCAAGCGGTGCCGTATCTTTGTCCTTCAGTGGATCTTTGGCTGTGCAGTAGAGTGAGGATCTAGCATTCTTGTCCTCCCTCACTTCTCTCCATTTTGGATGACCTTATCTTGCCCTGTTATCCCCTGGAAGATGACTTCCACGCCTGCGAGGTCTGAGTGTTGTCCAGGACACACCCTGGTGTGGAGGTGCCCAGGAGGCGGAGTGTGGGGAGGGCACAAGGAGCAGCCCCAGGACCTCACATTCCGGTGCACCCCCGTTATGGCTGTGTTCATGGGGCTGATGTATTGCAGCAGGAGCCGTGCAGTTTGCTTCCTGCGCTAATGCCTTCAAAGAATAAGAATCTTCCGAATGATTAACTTGTACCTTTCTCGCAATTGCTCATGGTAGATGCTTCTATTCCTACTTTCCTCTTTTAATGTTTTTTTAATATATAATTTCAGGAAGCATCCTTATGGCTATTGCCTTAAAAGTGTTTTGGGCAAGTCATTTCCCAGCCTTAAAACTTTGCCATATGCCCTGGAACAAAGGTGTCTGTGTGCTGAGACGTGTCTCATGGTTGCTGTGACCAAGGAAACCAGCGTAACTAGGCATGAATCATGTCAGAACTTACCTTTCTTCTCCGAGGTGGTGCAGCTGTCTGGTAGAGCCATTGGATTCTTCACTATAATTTCTTGATCTTTACATGAATTTGTTTTAATAATCGGTGACCTATAGAGAAAGAAGTGTATGTGGTACATATGTTAAAGTTTAGATTAATTATTTTGGCAACTTGATTTTGCCTAAAGCTGCCTTATTGTTCCAAGGTTAAAATTTGCTATGCGTTTGGTACTTTTACTACTGAATTCAGTGGCATTTTAGAAAAACAGACGCCTATAGTGTAAGAATAGATAAAAATTACAGGAAGTTTTGAGCCCAGAAGTAATTTTAGATTGCTAAATATATTCTTACATTATTAAATTTGATTGGGCTTGACTTGTGTCTGCATACCTCCCTTGAAGTCAAATTATTTAGTGACTGGAGATGGGAAGACCTTTCTTCAGTGGGTGTTTTATTATAAGACACGAGCGAATTCAGTGACGTTCATGCATTGATGCAAACCTTACATCTGCGAGACAGATGCACAGTGTTTCATTTGACGTGTTGCTTCCCTTGCTGCTAATTTGGTATCATATTATTTCACAATCGGTGCTCTCTCAACTTAAGAGGTTTAAGGATTCCCAGGGGACTCTGGTTTTTGTGTTAACTCTTTCAGTTTTGCTGTGTTAGAAAGGACATACAGTGAGTTGTCTTCTGTAGAGAAAGGATTTTTCCGAGTGTGGCATTTCTTAGGGTTTAAATGTTTTTTCCCAAAGGGTGGCCCTTGTTGGCTGTTTGACTTACGGGATTATCTATGTGCCCTCTCGCCTTCTTGCCTTCATTCTGGGCGACCTGACGGGTGTTCCCTGTCCGAGAGAGCCCCCACGCTGTTGTCACCTTCTCAGAACTGAACCCAGCCCTTACATTCACTTTGCAGATTAGAGTCAGCCACGGGAGTTTGCGCCTCGGTGAAAGGAGAGCAGGAGTTGTTTCAGATGATAATTTATTGCCGGATACACATGGCCTCAGACTAGACTTTTTCAACAGCACTGTTTTCTATTTGACTTCGTGACAAAATTTTTACCAGGGTGACTGAAGTGAGAAAGCACACAAACGGAGGGCAGAAGGGCCAGTTTTCATGTCAGGTGGGAGAGGAAACTCCAGTGGGGGTGTGGACGCAGCCTCCCTGGCCGCTCCCTGCCCGGTGGCCGCCGCAGGTCACCTCTCCTTCCCAGGCTCCCGCTCTGCGGCGTCCAGGTGTTTCTGGAGACACTCGTCTGTGCCACTTTATGTCCCTCAGTTAATGCCCGGCAGTCTCAGGGATACAGCCAAACACTTAAAAAATTTTTTATTGTGGTAGAATAACATGAAATGTCCCATTTTTACCATTTCTAAGTGTGCCGTTCAGTGGCATTAAGTACAGTCGCATCGTTACATAGCAGTCGCCACCATCCATCTTCATAAGTTTTAATCTCCTCAGACTGAATCTCTGTCCGTTAAACACGCGCAGCCCTCCCGCCTTCAGCCCGCGGGCACCGTTCCCAGCTGTCTGTGCGCGGACCACTCCGCGAACGCCGTGTGGGTGCGGTCAGGCGGTGTCCACCTTTGGCGTTCGGTGTCGTTTACCACGCATCAGGTCTTCGCGTTTCACCCAGTCGCGGCGTGTGTCCGAGCGTCCTGCTCGTTCAAGCTAACGTTCCATCGTGCTGTCTGCCGCACTCCGCGCCCCCGTGCCCGGGCGGTGCCTGGGTCGCTTCCGCCCTCGCGCCGCGGCGAGCGACGCCGCGTGGACGGGGGGCGCAGGCACTTCCGCTCTCCGTTCTCTCCAGGGTGTGACCGGATGTGGACTCGCTGGGTCGTGTGGTAATCGTATGTTTTAATTTTTTGAGGAATTACCTGCCGTTTTTTTACCACGCTCCACTATTTTACTTAAATTCTTTTTAAATTCCTGTCGACTTTACCTCAGCAGCTGTTTCCGGCAGCTTCTCCAGCCGCAGGCCCATCCCCCACCTCGGAGCGCCCCGGCGTCACTCTCCCTTCCCCCTTCCTTCCACCCCACAGCTGTGAGCTTCTGCCTGTGCTGAGGTCCCTGTCCCCCGCCGTCCTGCTCCCCCATCACCGTTTCCTCCCATCTTGCTCACGTGTCTACTCCTCAGGCCGCTGCTTCCCTTTGCCCACAGCCGGGCGTTCGGGAGTTCTGACAACCGAGACGGCGCGTTGCGGGTCCTCCTCGCCACCGGCTTCTCTCTCTTGTCTCCCGCCCTGCGGGAAGGTCCTTGTCCCCGTCGCGGCTGCCCTCCGGTTCTCCTCCCTGCTCTGCCCCATGCGATTGTGGCCTACCCGTCCCCGTGACCCCGTGGCACCTCCCATGTGGCATCTCGAAGCCTCGTGAGTCCCTTCTGTGGCCTCTGTTCCCTCAGCTGTCCTCGGTCTCGATGTCGTGACCCGCTGTGCTCGCGCAGGTCCTCTGTGCCTCCGGCTGAAATTATGGCAGAAAGTCTCCTGGCCGTCCCCCACGCCCTCCTGGCGGGCCTGCGCTTTCTTCTGCCTGGCATCTGTTTCAGCATTTTCCTAAAATTCGCATCTGGTGATAACTTGCCTTTTCTCAAAAGCTGTGATACTCTCCAGCCACCGGGAGAAAGGGGTCGGGCTCGGCTGTCCGCCACCCAGGCGGCGTCACGGTCAGCCCGAGCGGTTCCCCCGGCCTTCGCCTCTCCGGGAGCAGGCGGGGCACCCTCCCCGCAGACGCCGCACACCGCGTGTTCGGAAGCCTCTCGAGGGTCAACTCCCCACACCAATGGCTGATAGAAATAAGCGTTAGCGCCAAGTGCTGGAATAACAGCAGCCGATATTTACTGTTCAGAGTGTTTCCTATTTCCAACTTATTTGGTCCTTACAATGACCCTATTAAGTCGATACTGTCAGTGCTTTTAGATCAAGACACTGAGGCCCAGAGATGCTAATTAACCTTCCCAAGGCAACACAGATAGGTTGGGGTCCAGCACTGGTTTAAGCTTCACTTGCCTGGTTCCAGAACCTCTTCCCCATTCGAGACAGTGTTGCTGAGCACCAGCTATCCCATGGTGTTCGGAAACAGGGCCTGTACCCGCCGTCCACATCAGTGGATAATGGGTCAGTTCTGGCTGGAAAGAGGTAGATGTTATTCCTTGCGGAGCTTCCCATCTAAGTGGAAATAGTCTATGTACGTGCATAAAACAATTAAAAAAACTTTGATGATATGCCACAAAAGTTGGGAGTCTGAAAGGGAGAACTGAGAGCGTTGGAAGCGGTGGTCACGAGGCTTCAGGGAGAGGGAGAGCTAGGTGGTGGCCTCGCGTGTCGGCAGTAGGTGGTTCTGTTTCTTGACACTCGTGGATCGCAGTGCTGGATTGGGGCGTTTGGGGCTTTGCGATCAGTTGTCACAGGCATTGAAATTTACACTCAATTCCATAAATATTTAATGCCTTCCCTGTGGGATGACCCTGGAAAAGACTGCCCCATGCAGTCTATTGTTCTCTGTGCTGTGTTAGGGAGGATGACAAGGCTGGAGAATTCCAGAATTTTCTGTAGAAGGAAACTTTGACCATGATCCACAGTAAGAAATGGATTCTTGCTCGGTGAGTGTATGTGTGTGTGTGTGTTGTATATGTGTATGCATGTGTGTGCACACGTGTGTGTATATGTGTGTGTTATGTATATGAAGCTGAAAAATGGTTCATGAAAACATTTTCACTTACTCCACGTGATACATTCTGGCATTTTCTGTTCTATTCTAGTCTCCTTTAGTCTGTGCTAGACTAATGTATTTCACTGAAAAAACTGCTGGTTGACAGGCACTGAATTTATTTCATGAGCGGCTAATGGATCTCAACCCACAACTGAAAAACGCTGCTCCTTGCCAGTCTTTAGTGTTCTTCCCCTGTGTCTCCTGTTAAGTTTATTATGAAAATATTATCATTAGTTTTCTGTGTTTCTTGCGTTGTCAAGACAAGCCTTAGGCCCCTGGCGCTCAGGCAAGTTTCCCCACTGCCATGTGGATTGGATGGGGGTGAAGATTAATTGAATCCGGACCCCCCCCCAAGCTGAAGTTGGCACACAGATGTGTGAGGGTTTGTCTTCCTTCCCGGGAACTGTCCCTGGGGAGCAGGCTTCCCTGCCTCTTCCCACTGTAACCATCTCATAGTGCTGTTTCCATCTGGCCTCTTAGAAAGGAATTATGTTGGAAACAAGCTATTCTGTAATCTCAGGAACTACAGTTGATGAGTGAATTTTGCCCTCCAAGAGGTATATTTTTAATTTCTTTAAAAATAATTTCCTGGCTTGAAATGAAGCATACTTGCTTGCTTTATATCTTATTCCAAATTCTTCCTTGTGAGAAGTTTTCACTGCTTTTTGTCTATTTATTTCCAAGCCAGCATCTGGGGTCCACACTAGTACTCACAAAATTTGTACATTTAGAATTTTATTGTTCTCACAAAAAATACTCAGAATGTATTAGGGAGGGTGATAAGTAAGGATCAGATATGATAAGATTTGCTTTCAGATGAGGAAATTGGGTTCCACCCAGTAACTTTTGGCCCACCCACCACCTCACTTGTGGTAACAGCAGCTCCTCACTTAGCCCCTTCCTCTCTATGTGTTCAGCATTTCCGTAAATATATGAAGTCCTGTTAGTTGTGTTAATCAAAGCAGGCATTTGTTATGTCCTTGCCCTCAGTTTTAAAATTAATATGTGATCGGGTTGGAAAAGTAGAAAATACCAAAAAATTAATTAAGAAAAATGAGAATAATTTATCACCTTTCCTCCCAGAGATTACACTGTTAGCATTTTCGTCTTTGTAATTGTGAGCGTTTTCTCATTTCACGTCATCTTAAATATACTCATGTATCTCTATGTGTATAAAGTCTGTGTAGTATATATTCCTGTGTGTATACACACCCACACTTTTACAATGCTCATTGCCTACATTTATTTCCATACGTCCTTAAATGTTTTTCAAGAACATGTTTTTCAAGGTTACATATTACCTCATGGTTGTATTATAACTTGTTTAATCAGTTTTCTATTTGAGGACACTTAGGTGGTTTCTGGTTTTCATTTTCATAAACGGTGCTTGGCTGACCCTCCCTGTTGACGGCAAGGACCTTGTTCCATCTGGTTTGCTCTGAGGCTCCCAGATTTCCAAATGCTCTGAAGTCCTGTGAAAGTCATGATCAAGGCTAGTGGGATGTGCCTCCTAGATGATGAATCTGCATGTCATTCATCTGGGTCGTTTCTGTTAAATGTGACTGTCTGGACTTGGTTTTCTGCTAGCGCCCTGGTCTGTCTGTGATTCCATGACATTCTACACTTTGTGGGGTTGAACTACTCCCCCGCAATGCTGTGTGGCAAGGGAGACATTTCATCTCTTTCAGAAACTACGTGCTTTTGTAATCTTTGCTTACGTTGGTGCAGGATTGTTGGCCAAGTTAGGTACGGAGGAGAGAACTCTGGTGAGTTCAACTCTCTCTGCCCAGATGAATCTGGTCCTGGAGTGAACCAGATAAGGAGGTATCGGAGCCATCACAGACTAGCATGCAGCTTAAAGAAATTGGGGAACATATTGAGACAGAAAGATTTATTAAGAGCAAGTGATAAAATATTTTACTTTCTTTATCTTGAGGTGGAGGAGTCGGGGGTTCGATTGTGTTAATTGGTCTAGGGATGCCATGGATAGGAGTCAGGACGTGACTTGTAAGTTTCTCATCATTCCTGCGGACAAGGATGCAATGGTTTGGCTGGGGACCTTCAAGGTCATGTTACCCCTGGGTGGGACAGACTTGTCGAACCAGACTGTTGGGCAGCTGAGGGCTGGCAGCTCAGGCGGAGCCAGCCGTGACAGGAATCACCAGGCCAGGCCTTCTGGAAAGTCCTCCTACTGACACAGAGAAGACAGAGAGGTCCCGGAGTCAAGGCGGGGGGAGGGTAACTATCCAAACTTGGAAGTTATATCAGTCTCCTAGGATTGCTGCAGCAAAATAGCATAAATTTGGTAGCTTAAAACAGCAGAGATTTATTCTCTCACAGTTCTGGAGATTAGAAGTCTAAAATCAAGGTGTCAGCAGGGAGGGGTCCTTCTTGGTGCTCTGAAAGAGAAGCTGTTCCATTCTTTCTCCTAGGTGATTGCTGGTAGTCCTTGCTGGCTGGGGCAGGGCAGGAGGACATGGGGTCGGAGCTGGTGCAGCCTCGGGGCTGGCTTCACCTGGGCTGCCTGCCCTCAGTTGCTCGATACTGTGGACTGTTGTGATTTGACAAGTTTGCCCTATACACAGATGATGAGACACTTGCAAGTGAAGTCATCACTCATGTCAAAAAAGAAGCAGCAGCAGAAGAAAAGAGAAAGGTGAAAAAAATGTTTTTATGGCTTGCTCTTAGCAAACCTGTGGGTCAAAATGCTCCCAATTTCATTACACTGCTTGTTGGACTGTGGCTTTGCAGAGGGTTCTGCAACCTGGCTGAGAGACAATAGCTCACCAGGTGCTGCGGCATCCCACAGTCTTCTGGGCTGCTTCCTAGGATTCTTGTTGCTCTCTCTGGGGGGAATGGTACCACTCACGTGGGCAAGACTGAATCTGGAGCAGTCTGGATGGATGCACTTATTTCTTTGACTTTCTACCTCCATTTATAGTGTCCACAGTGCATTGGAACAGTTGCAGAAATGCAACAGTAGCAGAAATGAAAATCATTTTTTTCCTACCATTCTGATCTAGGGTCCAACTATTTGTAATGAGTTTCTACCAGTTGTGGTGCATGTGCATGAAAATTTTTATAGTTTCCTAGAAAACTTTTGGTTTACTGATTTTTTTTTTTATCATTACAGTACCTTTCCATATTAATGTGTAGTCATAATTATAATGGCTGCATGCCAACTCAGAACATGCGCTTGAATTGATGTGTATTCATTTGCTTAATCAAATGATTTTTCATCAAATCAATTTTTCTATTGTTGAATACGAGGATCTTGCTTTTTAACATTTTGGCATTTTCAGCCTGTAGTGAATGATTTCATTGGTAAGTAGTGGGTGGTGTTTAACATTTACTTTCATTTTGTGACCAGTTTCCTCCTGTTGATTACCCCCACATTTTTACCTGTGTCAGAGGACAAGCCTTTAATTTGGGATTACTGAGTTCTGGGCCCTTCCTTGCTGTCCCTTCCACCTTGCCCCTGTGGTGAGGCTCCCTGGAGGAACAACTCTCCTTTGACCATGGGGTTTCAGTGCTCAGGAATCTGGAGTTATTTCCTTCTCCTGCTTGACCTTAGTCTTCATGGCTCTATCCCCTGCTGCCCCTCCCCATCCGTGCCCTCTGTTTTGTATCCCACCGACTCCCCACATGCACGGTGCCAGCCATCCTTTTCTCCTTCCTCCACTGTGGTCAGGATTTATTCAGTGTCCCTCTGAAAGTGAGCAGGTCTCACGGACAGGTTTATGCCCACAACTTCATCATTTGTTTGTTCATTTATTTTAAGAATTCATTCAATCACGCGCTCATTCTACTGTGTGCCAGGCACTGTGCAGTCATGCAGACGGACTCTGTGTTCTCATGGGGGTGAGAACACCATGTGTTCTATGTTGGAGTGAGTGAGACAGGTGTGAACCCAGTAACCACACCCACACCTGTGCAGCTGCACAATTGTAATCAGCGATTTAAAGTAAATTGTAGACAAAAAATTCTCGTTATGGATTATGGTAAGTCATTTTAAGAAAAAATAAAGTTTGGGGTGACAGGGTATATTGAGGGCATTGGGAACAGTGTGGGGGTTCAGGGAAGGTTTTGGGAGGAGCGAGGTTAAGAAAGTGTGGTGTAGGGGAAGTTCCAGGTGGAGACACCAGACAGGAAGATATTTCCTACTTTCAAGAAATTGTGAGATCAGCGTCTGTGGCTGGATAGAGTGGGTGATGAGAAAGCGAGGACCTTGAGAGAACAGAGAGGCAGGGCTGAGTGTGTGCAGGGCCTTCCCAATTGGAGGAGGCCACTAGAGAGGGCTGGTCAGGTCAGAGCTGGCTTTTTCAAGGGTCATTTCAGCTGCTGTCTGCAGAATGGGTTGGAGAGGCAGGAGAGGAAGCAGGGAGTGCAGAGCTGTCACGTCACCCAGACTAGGGGCTGGGGGGAGAGCAGGTTCTCCGCCTCGGCCCCCTTGACATTTGGAGCCAGGTTGTTCTTATCTTGTGCTTTGGAGGAGATTTAGCAGCATTCCTGGCCCCTGCCCAGCAGCTCTCCCCAGTCATGATAACAAAAAATGTCTCCAGACATTGCCAAATGTCCCCTGGGAGGGAACATTGGGGCTGGGGGCAGGGGGTTGCTTCTTTTGAGAACCACTGTGCTGCAGACTTTAGGGAAGGGGATGGACACGTTCACAGGTCTAATCTACAGGCCGTGGTGGTGCATACTTGGAAAGTGAGGAAGAAGGAGGGAGGCGTTGTGCCCATCTCCCATATCTTCGGCTCAGTCAACTCTGTGGACATTGCTAAAGAAGCAGTGAAGACTACAGAATGTGCAGACACTGAGGGCTTCTGCTGCTGAGCCCCTGCTTGAACGTGATCTCCTGGGAACTGTTGTGTTAGCAGCTGCCTCTCTGCATCCTGGGAAGCCTGTGTCCACACAGACAGAGTGTACTGATACGTCTTATTTGCTTCCTGCTGCACCCTTTGGCTGTCTTCTTCCTGTGTATGGGCCCGCCATTTCTAACTACATGACTGTCTTTAAGGACTAGTTTCTCATTTTCTTTTACTTTTTGGACAGTGTCCTGCTTCCACCCCTTGTCTGGTGTCTACTTAGTATGTGCCGTGGGCTGGTTGGCTTTTGGTGTTTGTGTACATGCAGAGTACATCACCATTGGATGTTGGCTACATAGAGTAGCAGGGGAAAATACCAAACCCAGACTCCGCTATGGTTCGGAGGGAACTTATCTGCTGCTTTTGTCCAGATAGATTGTGGAGCATGAAATAATCCGTATCCCTTCTATTTGTGCAGCACTCTAAGTCGTCAAAGCCAGAATTCTGATGCATGTTACTTCTTAGGATCTTCCCAGCACTGCCATGATGGCCATTAAAAATAATAGTGAAAAATCTTTCTTAAAGGATGGGAGAGAACATAATCATGCGAAGTCTGTGTGTCTTAATAGCTGACTCATTGATGGAAACATTTGACCCCACATCTACTGGCTTTTGTCTGGGATCTTCTAATGCAGCTGTCCCCTGGAGTCTTTCAGAAAGAGGGCAGGGTTAGTACAGACCAGTCTAAGCAGTGTCTTCTCAAGTGAATGGAAGATACCAGGTCTGCAAGGACTTATGTGCCCCTCATTTATGGAGTGGAATTTATAAATGCATTTTCTGTAGGTATTTATATTAATAGATTCTTTTTATATTTTATGTTTCTGTGGCACTGAAGCCTATGTTGATTTCAAATTGCATAAACCTCAAATAAAAGCTAAATAAAAGGAAATATATTCCATGTTTATAAATACTCAATGTTGTTCAGATGCCAGTTCTTCCCAGCTTGATCTACAGAGTCACTGCAATCCCAGTCAGAATCCCAGCAAGTTACTCTGTGGATATTGACAAACTGATTCTGAAGTTTATGCATAAAGGCAGAAGACCCAGAATAGTCAAGGCCATACTGATGGAGAAGAACAAAGGCAGAGGCTGACCTACCCACTTTCAAGTCTTATTCTAGAGCTGTAGTGATCTAATGGTATAAACCCAACTCAAATTTGCTTCAGAAAGAAGGAAATGAACTGATTCTTGTAGCTGGGGAGTCCAGGGCATTAGGCCTGAGTGTGTTTAGGATTTAGAAGATACCCTCCTGCTGGGCTCGGTATTTGCTTCTTTCCATTTGAGAGAAAAGTGACTGCCAGTAGCCAGAGGCTTGCATTTCTTTTTTGTCTCACAATTCTAGAGGAAACAGAATGACTGTCTCTCTCCTCAAGTCCATGTCAATCTTCAGGCAAAACCCTCATTAACCTTCTTCATTTAAGCTGAGGGTCTGTCCCTGAAAGGAAAAAGACTATGAAGTTGAAACAGAAGTAGAGGCTTTGTGGATGCAGAAAGTAGAGAAAGAGGGATGAGAGGACTCACAGGATGGCTGAAGGGACATTTGTAAATGCAGCGGAAGCCAGTGCAAATTGGGGACTTTGTGAAATGAGCTTTGCAGCTATTCTTTGGACCTGTCTGCTGGGCCGATGGAAAGGGTAGTTAAAACCTTCATTTAGGATTGGTGTGCAGCTGGCATGCCAAGTAGTTCGAACCAAGGCCCGGGAGGAGACAAGACATTAAATATGCCCGGGAAGAATCTTATTGGGAAACCTGTCAACTATGCTACAGTATTAGCAAGTGTGAGAAAGGAGTAGTTCATATGTGAGCTTAAAAAATCATCAGCTCTGTTATACTTATATTGAATACTTAGAAAATTTAATTAAAACCATTTTGCACAACTTTATGATGGAATACATTGTTTTTGTTTATATATTGATGAAGTCATGGAGGTTATGTGAAGTTGGATTTCTAAAGCGCCCAAGTAGTTAACATTGGGGAATCAGGGAATTAGGGAGTGGGAGAGTCACGCCCTGACATTTTTCAGGAAGTTAGCTGGGAATAGAGGGGCCTTGGGTGGGAGGATCAGACCCCAATTTCCTGTTCTTCATCTTACTGCTTTTTCCATGACATCACTCAAGTCAGATTTTAAATTTGCACATTACACTGGCTTTATTTAGAATCCTGTGCCAGGCAGTATAGTTTTGATTAGAAACTGAGCAGTATTATTCTCTATGAACTGTGAATGTGACACTTTTATAATTCAAGTAGAATTATTTTTCTCGTGGGAAATCCTATACATTCAATGTGGTACATGGAATTAGGGAAGAGGTAAAGAAAAAAGAGGGGCTATAAAAAGTGTATCTTATTAAAACAAAGCAGGTTTTCTTCTTGGCTGTGTAGCCTTTGGATAGTGATTCATAGTCAGAGACACTGATTTTTTTTTTTTAGCATAAATTATTGTCTTCTGTCTAGTTAAATGATTAAGGAAGAACAACAGTCCTCATAGTCTGATTAGGTTAAACATAACAAGGGTATAATTAATATTTGAAGAAGGTGTTTTCAGAGAATTCTAAGAAATACACATTAAACATTTTGTGTGGTCACCATTGGAGGTAGAAGAGGTGCTGCTACATCTGAGAAATTATGTGACCACCAAGTCCTTTCCTTGTTTTTCTTTTAAATGATTCATTTTATATTAAGATGGAAAATGATGCTATCTGTACCGCCGGTTTGTCGGGCTGATCATCTTGTGGTAACTGTTGGGCAGGTCATGATCCTGCTGCTGTGTTGCCATCGATGTGTCCTGCAGAGAGGAGCTTTGCAGAGCCATTGTCTGGCGGTCACACTGCCCATTCGCAGGTGGCCCCTCCTCTCTGCCTCTGTCTTTTTCCAGGTCTACAGGAGGGACCCACAGATAAGCCACTGGTTCAGCGGTACATGGATTAGCTCCAGGTTGTCAGATTCACTTGCTGAAATTTCCAATTTAGACGTGTCCAAAGTGTGTGTCCAGCTGCCACCCTGTCTAGTGTCCCAGCTCCCTGTTATAGCCAGTGGTGTCACTGGGGCAGTGGGGGCAGTGAGGTGGGTTGGGGGCTGGGTACTTTTTGGGCTTTGTTATTAAAACTGTGTGCATCACAAAATCTTGAACCAACAATATAGGAGGACTGTTTTTAAGTGAAATTTACATTTTTAAAAATTTTGATTGCTTCTCAAATGCGGGTAAATAATAAAGTGCTATAAAATAGCACACGCAAATCTACCACTCAGAGATCACTCACTGTCTCCACCCTTTGGTTATGATCGTTTGTGAAATTTTCTGTTCTGTGTGGATCATATGTGTGTTTTTAAATGAGCTAGTGATAAATTCCTGGCCAAGGTTGTTCTCTGCCTTGTTTGTCCACACAATGTGTGTGAACGTCTTGCCATGAGACTAGGAAACACCTCTTACTGACACAGAGAGGCCAAGACTGGGTCAAGTCATCAACTGATGAGTTGCTGAGAAATTGAGAACCACCGACAGCAGGTAACACCACAGAGCTCATGTGAAATGATCCACAAAGGTCCAGTGAGAAAACACAAAGAACCGGAAAGCAGGAGTCACGGTGAAAACCTTGGCTAGCACCTTGGAGTTCAAGGTCGAAGGCAATGGTGTGGTGAGGGGTCCCTGAGGGGTCCCCACTGCATCCGCGTTTCTCCTCCATGCACTCAGCCCTTCCAGGATCCTTGGCATTCAGCGTCCTTAGATGGCTGCTCTGCCTAAGCCTGGGCTGGTCTCCAGGCCTGCCCTTACCTGCGCTGACGAGGGGACTTCTTCCTCTGACCCACGGCCTGCATCTGCGCCTGCCTTCGTCCTTCCTGGCGGCATTTCCATGTTGGGGCCTGCCCTGCTTCCTCCTCTTTGAACACTGGACTTCAGCGGTGCCTCGGCACTTTGCTCCCCGCGTCCTTTCCTGGCGTTCACTGCAGTCTGCAGGCCTTGCTGGACAGAGACCTGGACAGACACAGGTGCCAGAGCCTCTGTATCCACAGTGAGTGTGGGGGTCAGTGAGTGGGGGGCTGATGCCCTATGGGAATGGCCAGGAGGATGATTCTGGAAAGAAGAAGTTGGAGTAACTTTAATGTCTCTGAACTCAGTTTGGTTGATTTTTATTAAGTTCTTACTGAGAAAGCAATGTTAAGTGCTTTCCAGCTTGTGGGTGTTATTGCAAGGTTTAGTATTTTAATATACATGTACTTTTAACATGTATTCCAAGGTAATGTGAATTGGATTACTTGACTTTATAGTGTATTAAGTGCTCATTTGGTGCCAGCTATAGACTCACCCTGGCCAGAGGCCGTGAGGAATATGAGAAAGATGTCACATTCTGTCTGCAGGAGACAAAACCAGGTATTTGACCCCCCAAATAGATAACAGATGGAGTGGTGCATCATTGCATCATGGGTGTCTGTTGAGAGATTTTAGGCAAGACAAGGACCCCAGGAAAGTGGCAGGTAGACTGAAACAACCAGACGAGGCCTGCTTAGAGTGGATGGGGCTGGCTCTGAGGTTCGAGGGTAGGCAGGTGTTGACGTGGAGGAGCATCCAGGGAGGGGCAGGAGAGCCGAAGGAGGCAGCAGGAGGGTGTTGTCTTTTGGGGAAGACAGGAACTCGGGAGGGAGCTGGAGTGGAGTGTTGGGTCAAGAGCAGGGGGCATGGAGGGAGGCAGTCCTGGTCCCACCCCTGAGGCTCAGCCCTGAGAAGAGGAATATGGACATGTTCTGATGATCAGATGGCAGTATTTGGGATCTTGAGCTGACGCTCTAGGAGTTGACATATAGTTTTTTTTCTTAATTTACATTTAGAAAAGATCTTCTAGGGAAGACATAGGGGAGGAAATGGGCACTTTTTCCAGGGGATCTCCCAGCCAAGTACTAACCAGGCCCGACCCTGCTTAGCTTCTGAGATCAGACAAAGATAGGGTGCTTTCAGGGTGTTATGGCCGTAAACTCCAGGGGTCTCTTAGTATGAAAATTACATGAGTTCTTAAAAACGTTATCTTATGGAATTATTTATGAGTTCTTTTATTTTTGTCGTGGGATAACTTAAAATCCTTTCCTGGAAACTTGCGCTTGTGCTTTCAGAGTTCTGTGGCTGTTGCTGGGAGCCCCTTCTGGGGTGCGGGGCCACGGGTACCCCCAGGACGGCTGACAGTCCATCCTGGAAAGTTGCTTGGTTAGATAGTGGCACCAGCACCTGCCTTCCACTCAGGCTGCCTCCCTCAGCTGGACAGAAAATGAAATAACATGCCATGCTTCGTATGTGCAATGTATGTGTAGAAAACACCAGTCCTTTTCCAAGTGTGCGATCACCCTCGATAGGGGCCATCTGCCTGACACGAGGGCCACCCTGCCCCTGTGCTCTCCTTCCCTCCAAGGTACAGGCATGCCTGAGCCTGGCCTGTGTGCTTGTCACTCTGTACCTGCCAGATCCTTCCACGTTGCTAAGTCTTTACCTTGGCAGGCTGCAAAGAGCACTGGATTGGGGGAGGTGGACACTGGGCATGTCCCTTCCTCTCCAGGATGTGATCGAGACAGTGTGTGTAGCTGTGCTGTCCCCGCACAAAGGATGAAGGTTTGGAATTATAATCTCTTCCTGGAGACAGGCCCTATCTCTAGTAACGATTCTTCCCTTAAAGTCGTCTTCTGATATTAACTACAGCTGCACCAGTCTGTGTGTGAGTGTTTGTGTGCAATATTGTTTTCATCCTTTTACATCCAGTCTCTTTGTTCGTGTATGAAGGGCAGCATATTGGGAAGAGCATGTCGTGTTATTTCTGTATTCCCCAATCTGACCACCTCTGTTTTTTATTTGGAGTATTTGATCTCTTGCTTTTTTTTTTTTGCTTAATAATCCCTTTATCAAAAAGCTGAATTTTAAATTGAGGTATAATTTATACATGTTGAAAGACACGGATCTGAAGTGTACAGCTTAATCAGTTTTGACAAATGCTTGCACCTGTGTAACCCACACCTCCATCAGAATAAAGAATGTTTCTATCACTAGTCCCCTGACATTTGATGGCATTTACTGCTAGTATTAGGTGCATTTCTTCCACTCTCTCCTCTGGGAATCTGAGCCTCTCAATCCCATTTGCCTCAATAGTACTGGTCCCTTGGGACTAAAACTTTTTACTTCACTGAATTTTCTTGTTTTGGTCAGTAGCATAAAGGAAAGGGTTTAAACTATGTTCTGCGGTTCTTTCTGCAGTTACTCTCTGTGATCTTCTCCTCTCTCACTCAGAACGAATGGTCACCTCTTCAAAATAGACAATGAACATCAAAGAAAACCTTGCATACGCTGCAAAGGATAAAATGCCATCATTTGCTTGCATCGGGAAGTAATTTCTTTTAAGTATGCATAGAGACAGGTTTAAAAAAATGTCTGTTAAGAGGATAATGCAATAGTCTTTAGAATTGCTATACCTTTGTATTTTAATCATAGCTCCCAGAATTAACATGCCAGTTGTGTGACATTTAAAAATATTTTCCCAGCTCATTTTTTTTTTTTTGACACTATGTTGAGTTCAGTGGAGCAAGGTCTCATTCACACCCCACTTACTCATAATTTGGGATAATTAGTGTAGTGGTTGGGCTGCCATTCACCTCTTCCAGCTAGGAACATGATGCTTTGCCATACAAGTACATATCATAATCAGGATTAAGTCATTGATGGCACATTTATACTTCCTAGAAGAATCCAATCTTTTCAGGTACCACAGTATATACGAGTCCTTCTTAACTCTTCTTGGTACCAGATCTCTACCAAGGAGTTTAGAACTGATGAACTGTGCATCCCGCTCTGGCTCAGACATTCTCAGTTCTTGCCAATATCATGCTAAGCTGGGTTGTTAATTTCCTTTGAAAACTTGAAAGTAATAGCATTTCATCTTTTGGAAATTTATCATTCTTCAAACTTTTCACTAATCCCCCACCCCCACCCCTCATACACTCCAGGGTTTGATTGATATTTACTTTTGTATTATAATTACTATGCAATATACAACTATCTTGAGATTTTCTTCACTGCAGCTACATCATATAGCACATGGAAAATGTCACATTGTCTGGAGCCGTTGGGGTAGCATAGTCATGGTCCTTTGGGCTATTTCTGGCACACCTGGCTCATGACATTTCACAGAGCTGAAGTGGCTCTGCGAGGAGGAAGGAAACCCTAAATGTGCGCTTCAAATTACGCATCGCAATTTACACTGAGGCTGTCTCTACCAGCCTGTCTTGAATGCCAGACTATTATAAATCGGCTTTATTTATTCTGTGTTTGAATTTGGACTTTCCTACTCAATAATTTAATGTTTTTTAAATGACACCTTTGGTCTTTTATTTGTCATAAGTGAGGGTAGAGTTAGCCAGCCTGCAACTTGCCTCTCTGTCCTCGGCCCCCTCAGCGTATAGTCATTATCTCATCATTGTTTTCATAACCTTCTCAGAACCTGGTGTGATCTTGTTCTCAACCCTTGTGACCTTCCAAGGTAGTTAAATGAGATTTTGCTTTCTCTATGAATTAAATATGTCATATCTATTTTAAATGTTCCTGAACCCATGGCGCTGTATTTTGGCAAAATAAATATTATTTTCAGAGACTTTAAAACCCATCCATTTCTATTTCCTTATATTAGGAGATATAATGATTTTATTGGGTGAGCGGCTATTAGCTGACATTGACCTTCTTGGAAGAAGTGGCTGCTGGCAGTTTTGCTGTCTGCAGTTGTTGCTCATTGATTTGTGGATCTTGTGCTCAGGGCTTTTTTGCCTGTTTGAGATTTCCTGCTGTCAGGAATAGACAGTGACCTTTCACACTGTTTAAGGCTGCTTTTGTCCACAGGTCTGAGAAAGTGGTGTGTCCCTTGGGTCCCCTCCTTACATGAAATCCAGCCCAAAGGGTCAGCGTGTTTCTCATGTCTGTCTTCACTCCTCTCTTGTCTACTTTCATCTCTTTTCCAGTGAGTCTCTGTACTGTCGCAAGGAAATAGTTTTTGTTGTCACCTCCCCAGTGGCAGGGGTTGCAGTTGCCCCGGGTTTCTTGGCCTTATTCCAAGACTGGGGGAAAGTGCCTGAATCCTGATTCACAAACCTAGGCAGTCTCTTCATTCCTGCTACCCTGCCATGGACAACCAGAATCATGGGCTCTTATGAGTTTCTTTATTAAAAAAAAAAACAAAAAACAAAAAAACACCTTTATTGAAGTATAATGTACATTTAAAAAATACAACCATTTTAAATGTCTGATTCAGAACATTTTCAAAATGTGCACACCCTCTTGTTGCCACATAATCAAGGGTCGGAACATTTTGTCACTGTTGCTGAGTTCCCTTCGCCAGCCCCTGGCGACACTTACATGTGCTGTAGTTCTTCACAAGAAAGCAGGTGACCTGAAAGAGGGTGAGCAAGAGTCCCAGTCTTCTTCCCCTTTGGTTCCCTCTGTGATCCATCCCTAAACTACTGGGTTTGCTCGTTTCAGTTCCTCTTTTCTCTGTGTCACCATGAACACCTACTGACACCTGAGGTTAGTGAAGGTTAATCGTAGTGACACAGAGGAGGTGTTCCCAGCAGGAGCCGTTTCCTCACCCAGGAAACAAACAAGTGCCTTCCTTTCTCGTGGACATTTTCTCCTTTTTCTATGAATGGGAATATTAAGTCCTGCTCAGTCCTTCTAGGTCCTGGGAGTGGGTCTCTGTCTGGGTGAGGATGCAGTGAAGAAGGCAAGTGGAGGCTTTTGTGGGAGAATAAAAAGTGGCAGTGACTTTCTGTCCAGAGGAGAAGGAGCCAGAACCTGCCCCTGGGCCTCCGTCCCCTCCACCCCTGCAAGTTCCCTCGTGACCAGCTCTGAGCCTTAGCAGCCTCGGCACCCACCACACCCCCTTTGCTCCCTTCCTGTCTCTACACGGCCCAGCCAGGACTGCTCACTTCCCTGGCGTGTGGTCTCCCTGGAACGCTGGTTACCCTTGTCTCTCAGGAGCCCTGCCTGGTAGCACTCAGCCTTCCATAACCAGTGCAGAAGGCACTCGTTTCTGTGGGTTTGTCCTGGCGTCCTGTCTTCCGTGCCATTGAACTCCCAGAGTCCTCTGCTTTACCCACCTAGAGCAGGTGTGTTGGCGATGGCCATTTGCACATTCTTCTTCAGTAGGTCAAAGCTCTTGGCCATGGAGCACTTGCCTGGCAGGCTACAGGCGCCAGTTCTTTCTGGACAAATGAATTAATGAACTGGAAGTCAGAAAATTTTTCTGAAAATGTACCTGCCATGGCACCCGAGGAGATGTAAAACATCTGGTGCTGTGGCTTTCCAGGATGCCTCTGGCCGAGCAGTGCTGGGTCCTTGGTGGTGCCTCTTCCTGCGCGCCTTCCTGCGCGCCCTGGTGCCAGGCCCACAACTCCTCGCCTCCTTTGTGCCTTGCTCCTGGCAGGACCACTTGGATTTGAGAAACCCTTTGGCTATTAAAAGTATGAGCTAATCATACAAGAAACTTACTAACTGAACTTCTTAGTATGCTTCCTGTTGGTAGATAATAAAACAGGGTGGAACAATTTGAATTCTTTATAATGGATGTGATTATAAATAATTTCCCTATTTACTCATATAAAAGGCTAAATGGAAGATGATTAGTGAGTTCTGTTTTCTGTTTTTCCTAAGGTGATTTCTTAATCTTTCAAACAAATTCCTATGATACAGAGAAGAAAAAAAAACTCATTAAAATTTGCTTAGAATCTTTAAGAAGCTGTTTAAAACTTTACCACTGAGTAATCTTTCTGTCCTTTCGGGATATTACCGCACAGGAGAGCAAATGAACCACAGACAACAGCTCTGCTGTGCTTTGTTAACCCAGGGTCAGAATCACCGGACATTGTTCCGATCACAGTGTTGTGCGGCTGACACTTGTCATAAACCTAATGAGCTTTTAGGTTGAAAAATATTTATAATTTTTCATCTTTTGTTATATTACTCCAAAAAAATTAGTATTCTTAATGGATCTAAATCCTTCTAAATCCCATTATTTAATATTGTTCTGTAATTTGATGATTAATGTTATTTTTTGTCTCCTTTATCCTTAAATCCTTCACCCATAATCTCCTGTTAATAATTGTGGGTGTCTAATGACTTATAATTTGTTAATTCTTTGTTAGTGAGTGATTGTTACACATTGCAAATAGAAGGATAATAATACATAAAGCCATTTTTAGTTAAATATGTGAATGTTCTTCACAAGGCTTGTGTTCAAGAGGCCTCTAGTTACCATGCTGTAATTATCTCTAACCTTATTTTTTAAAGTAAAGATGTCTGGTTCGAAGACTCTCTCTCACCAGCAAGCCAGGCAGTTATATCCAATTAGTTGCAAAGCCCCTTTCCCTGACTGGGTCCCTGAGCAGTACTGGGTTAGGGCTGTCCTAAAGGGTCTGAACACTTCTCTTTGGTAGCCTTCATGGAAAAATACCAGCGTGGTAATGCCACTTTGGGTGCAGTGTTCTGTCCAGCCAGGCAGGACTGCCTTCCTGGGATGGCAGGCTGAGATACTGTTTATTGTTTCCTATGTTGTGTGTCAGTGGAAACAAAACAATTGTTAATGTCTGAACAAAATACTAACTTGCCGTATCTTTCTAATCAGTCTCCATGAGGAATTCTGTGTTCAGGGCATAGAACTCAAACCTGACAGTATATTCTATGCAAACAGAACACCTCATGCCCTAGGGATGTTCCCTGGTGCCCCACACCTGCCCCCAAAGGTGAGGAGAGGGTGGGGGATTGGTTGCCTCTGTGAAAGATGGTTGGCAGAGACATCTCACCTCCTGAAGACTTGGGTGGTGGGAGGGGCCCGTTCCTAGAGCCTGACTAGCTGCTGAGGGCATGGAGACCCCTTAGCCCAGGTTGGGGTGGGAGACTGGAAATCTGCCTGTGCATTCCTGGCTTGTCTGTTGTCCTCTAACCTAGTCTTTGCATTTTAGCCCGTTGTCTACCTGAAGCAGGATTCTTAGCCCTTCCTTCACCTCTTGCCCCTGCAAAAACAGAGAAGCCTTGGGCCTGGAATTTGGGGAGGTCCTAGGGGAAGAAAGCAGGGCTGAGGATCCTTGTCCTTTTGCTTTTTTTTGTATGTGGCTTCCTGGATCTTTTGGCATAACGGTCAGCAGGCTTTTGTGGGCTGGTAAACCTTAAAAAACAAATAACTTCCAACCAAACCAGATACTTTTCAGTCCACTGTACGTGCCAGGCAGTATTCCAGACATGGGGTTCCGTGGGCAGGGTGGGGGCGGAGTTGCAGCTCAGGGAGGTCATGACTCGCTGAGGCAATGCATGAGGGACCCAGTGACTGGGCTCTCTCAGCCCTGGGGACACTGCAGTTGGAGGAAATTGAAGGTCTGATGAACCAGACCTGGAGAAAGCCCCCCTCATCCAGGAAGGGAATGCAACTTGGTCTGTGTAAGGTAACAGCCCATTAAGTCGATTCCCCACATTTTCCCTGACGTTAGTCCCCAGAAGTTGAGTAGCCTTTTCTTTGAGTCCTTATAACATTTTTCTTACCACCTTATTTACCAAAAAAATGAAATATTAAAACCCATTTGCCTGAAACCTCCATGCTGGTTAGGTATGATTTTAGAAGTTACCTGGCAGAATGATAAAAAAAAAAAGAAGCAGAGAAATTGAACATACATTTGGCATTTTCCTGCTGGTGTGAATGCAATTGTTGGCTTTTGTTATAAATAAACCTTTTAAAGGTCATTTTAAAAATAGGATAATTGGTTACATTGCAGAGATCATGAAAGATCATGAATATGTACTTAATAAGTAATTAAAAAACAACGACAACTGCTAATACTATATAAATGGGTACTTGTGGTTTGGGAAAAAATTTTCTGTGGTTCATAAAAAGTGCTATATTTTAAGCACTTTAGATTGTTGTAAAATGATGACCAAAAAATGGTTGTTGGGTAATGATGAAGACACTGATATCAAAGGTATGTGTAAAAAGTTAATATAAAATAGTTGCATGAGATGGAAGAGTGAACAAAAATATTTCTAAATTAATATTCGTATGCTATGAATAGTAGCTAGATAGGAGTGCATAGTTAAATTAATAATGTTTTATAATTAGATACTTGACTTTCATCTATATTCATAAAATATACATATTTGAAGTGGCCAAAACATGAAATTTTCTCATTGTAATAGAAGTTCTTATTACAGCCAGGATCACTTCACTTACAGGGACAAACAGCATTCCCACATAGCTGGGTGGGTGGCAGTGGATATGGTGAGAGACATTCATGGTTGGCTACAGAAGCTTCTAGAAAGCAAAGGAACTTGGTCAATCTGGTGGAAGGAAAACCGCTCTGCAGCTTATACTCAGAGCACCATGTCCGTTACATGCCACACTGGACGTTTTCCCAAACAAGGACTTTTGTTCAAGTGATGTAGGTACCAGATTCAAACTACACTTGACAAAGTCCTGAGAGTTTTGAGGAGATGGGCTTGTAATTTTTCAAGCAGTGTAGGAAATATCAACTTCTCGAGTGGGTGCTGAGACCTTCTGGAGTGTTTAGAGCATCAAATTAGATGGGTCATTGCTCTGTAACTTTGAAGCTGGCCTTGACGAGTCACGGGAAGTTCATGCTGGGCTCATGGGGCAGGGGAGTGGAGTGGAGAAGGGCTGCCCTGTGGATCCATCCTGGGGACAATATTGAGCAGAAGGTTGGTCCCTGGAGTCTCTAGAATTGATTGTGGCCCGAGGGTCCCTGAGAAATCCTGGGAGCCCAGCCTTCCAGAAGCCAAGGGTAACCTGGGGGAGTGGGACTTCTTAAAGTTAGTCCATAGACCCCATTCACAAGAAACATCCCACATTCCTGTTGTTCAAGTGTCCTGTGAGCTTTCGGATTGTAGCTAAGCCTTTGCAGGTTACTCTGATGAGATGTAAGCAGCATTATCCAGCTAGCAATTGGCATCATTTAGGGCCATCTATGTGAAGTAGAACCAGAATAATTTTGGTATTAGTCTGCCATTAAATAGATAAATAATGCTTTGGTTACAAATACAAATCTTGGAAGTAAATGGGGAATCTCATTCTGAGCTTTATTCTTCAAAGCTTTATCTTTATACGCAATTGTGTTTATCAAATTCTAGATCTTCCGAGCTCCAGAGCTGAGTCATTTAATTTTCTCTGATGATCATGTCAATTCATTTTCCAATAAATGTAATTATTTTCTTGCCATTTGCTTTTGTATTTAATTTCAGAGTTTTCTCCAATTTGGTCTAAGTCATCTTTTACAAATGCAAAGTGAAAGTCAGCAAGTTTTTTCTTCTGATGGTGGCAATTATAAATGTAATTGTGAAATTCATTCCGTATTTTAACTTGATAACCAGTTAGCTGCCATCAAGTGCCTCATATTTTCCTTCATCATATGTTCGGGCACATTGTGAAATCATCAAATACCAAACCTTTTATAAATTGAATGCTGGTGCTTTTGTCCTTTTCACTTATTATTATACTGTTTACTGTCGTTTTCTGTGACATTTTCTCTTTCCTTCAGTTAATTTTGGAAGCAGGCACATTCTTCTGGAGTAAAACACCATTTTTTGCCTGATTGCAAACAGGGATTTCATCCCCAGGTCTTTATTAAAAAATACCCAGTAGAAATGATTAAAAGCTATTAAACTGACCAGTGATTATGTGCACAGTAGACACCTCAACAGTATTTTTTTTTTTAGTTTTGTCTTGGCTTTATGTTTCTGAACTCTTGGTTGAAATTAATCCACTGTTTCTATTATTGCATCTGAAAATAACAATGATTATGATGCTTTTTAAATAACTCACAATTTGAACTGTATGAAGGAAAGGAAACATGAAAGGTGTGTTTTATTGCTTTTAATGTTAGCCCCAATAAAAGAAGTTGAAGCCAGGTTTTTGGAGAAGTCCATTTAAATTAATTTATGTTGAATTTTCTATGATTCCCAAATTGTATCACACTTCAGAGGCACCTGGCCTGAAAGATACTTAGAATCCTGTGGTTGCCAAATGGTCTATGACTGCACCTCCCTCAGGTCAAAACTTCTATTAAAAAGAAAAAGGAAAAACCCTGTATTTAGAAGGTTATGTCCAGAGGGCTTCAACAACTTTGCTGAGCAATCCTTTTTGGAATGTTAACCCATTTTTTCAGTTAACCGATACATCTCGGCTTACTCAGTGCATGAAAACAGGTGGAGTGAGGGCTTGTCTTAGTAGGTTGGCTGAGAGTTTATTGGCTTTGCCTAACTTTTACTAATTCAGTATGTAATTGTGGAATATCCAGTCTGTTCTGTCCCTCAGCTCCTTCCTGAATGCCCTGCCTGGGCCAGCAGACGGCTGGTAGGACCTTGCAGAGCTGGGTGGGCCCTTCCCCTCCAAGTGCACATGGTCCTATGGGGAGGGCCAGGTCAGCCCACTCAGAGCTGCGGTGGAGACACGCATGGGAGGTGTGTCCATCCGGCATCTACTAGGAAAATAGAGCCAGAGGGGTATATATTTATTTATTTATTGCAAAGAATTGGTTGATGCCATGGTCAGGGCATGGTTGGCTAGTGAAATCCATGGAGAGTGGCAGCCTGGAAGCTCTGGCCAGTTCTCTAACATCTTTCACCTGTTAGCGTCAGGCCCACCCAGAGAATCAGGTGTTAATCACCCCTGCGAATTACCCCATGGCAACACCTAGATTAACACTAAATTGAATAGCCATGTCAAGTTGTCACCAAACAGTCTCACAGGAGGCTATGGACACACGTGGGTTTGGTGTGTGTCTGAGGAAGGGATGGATTGTCCCAGCACAGGGGTGTCTGGGCTGCCCAGTCCAGGGCTCCATGTGTCCGAGTGAGGGAACGGGATCGCAGAGGCAGCAGCGAGGAGGGGAACCACCTGGCCTCCCTGGGAATCTGGAAATAAATTGTGGGGGCTGGAGCATGGCTGGGCGTGGAGAAGTCGGTGAGGGATGACCAGGCTACAGATGGTCTTGAGTGTTGGGAGAGGAGCTAGGGCTTGGGCCTCCCTCTCAGGATCCCAGATCCCTGAAGGCACTTAATAGGGAAGTTGGGGTGTTTCTCTGCAGTGGTGGGGGCTGTGTCAACAGGAAGCCCTGCACACTTGAGGGCCTCCGCTCCCTGTTCCCCTGGGGGAGCACATTCCCGCCCCTACCCTGCACTTAAAGGAGCGCTGGGGGGACTGTGCTGAGGCATCCCAGTGGAGGAGGCACATGGTACAGGGGGTGCAAAGCATCAGGAGGAGGAAGGCCCTTCTGACTGGGAGTCATGTGGACACCTGTGGAGGTGGCCTGGCCCAGGAGGAGGTGGGCTCTGAACAAAGCCACTCCCAGCCATGGGACTCCTGAGGTGGTAGGGAGGGTGCACAGCCAAAAGGGGAGTAGGGGAGGCCTGGTGTATACAGTGAGGCACCAGGCTGGGCTGCAGAGTGGCCCCACCCAGGGTCTGCTGCCTTGCGTGCTGCCGTAGAACAGGAACACGAAGCCACAGCCTTTCCTTAAAATCCACATGCTTGGGCCACTGGGCTTCTTATGGGTGGGGATGTGGCCGGGCTCTTGGCATTTAGCTTGCTAGCAGCATGCACTTAGCTTCACTGCTTCCTTGTCCAGCACTCACAGAGAACTGTCAACTGCCCCTGGCATTATAGTCTCTTACAGTTCATTCAACACATGGTTGGTGAGCTTTCCCAGGGCCAGGTGTGGTGGGTATGTCCTCCTGGATGAGGACAAGGTCTCTGCCCTGAGGACAGCAATAGCCTGAGGTTTCAGGACAAGTGGGTGTGGTCTCCAGGGCTCATTCAGGAAAGTGGTCATGTCAGCAGGGATCTGTGCGGTCCTCATGGGAGCGCGTGTGCTCCATGGCTTTGCATAAGGTACTTTGGAAAGAAGCTGTTGGTAGAGTTTGAACTTTCCTCACCTTGGGTTACCTTTCCTTCAACAGACCTCTTTTTAGTGCTCTATGTTGCAATAATTCATAACAATGAGATTGTTATGAAGAAAAGAAACAAATATTTTTTTAGTAATAAAATGCATTTGTATAAAAGAGGGAACATGGAATGACTGTTACAGACTGAATTGTGTCGCCCCAAAATCCATTCACTGAAGTCCTAACCCCCAGTATGTCAGCATGTGACAGTATCTGGAGATGGGGTCTTTATAAGATAAAATCAGGTCCTCAGGGTGGCCCTAAGCCAATGTGCCTGGTGTCCTTGTAAGAGGAGATTAGGACACAGACACGTGCAGAGGGACGACCCCAGGAGAAGGTGGCTGGCTGCAAGCTGAGGGGAGAGGCCTGGGAATGAAACCAGCCCACGGACACCTTGGTCTCAGACTTCTGTCCCCAGAACTGTGAGACCATAATTTCTGCTGTTTAAGCTGCTCAGGCTGTGGTCCTTTGACAGGGCAGCCCAGGCAGACTCAGATAAACTGTGGAAACAAACTCAACAAGCTGCCTGCACCTGGGCGTAGGTGACTTCTCACCTCTCCCTCCTCCTCATCTCCCTGCGCTTCATCGTCCCTGCCCAATGGATCTGGCTGTGGTGGCCCGAGCTGCCCTTGATGGAGTCTCTTGTCCTTGGGCTTCTCCCTCAACATGAGGCCACCCTGCTTGTATTTTCCTCGTTGTCTCTGGCCAGCCTATTTCAGTCTATCTTGTGGGCTTCTCTCCCTGCGCCTGTTCTCTGTGCGTTTCTGGTGTCCTTTCCTGCGGCCCTTTCACTGGTAGCTCCTGCATCCCTGGAGCGGCCCAGCCTGCCTGGCCCCTTCCCCCTTTCCTTCTTTTACTCTCCTGTGTACCTGCTCTGTTTCCTTGCATTTCCCTGTTCTCTCTGGGCCCAGTGGAAACCTCCCCAGGTGCTTACTGCCTCCTCCTGGGGACCTCAGAGGGCTGAGGGCTCCTCCCCCTGTATCCAAGATAACCAGAAGGAACCCCCAATTTCCCAGACAGCAGGCTGCCTGCCCAGTGCCCCCAAGTCCAGCACCAGAGGCAGTCTGGTGCTGGACTCGGCTTCTGCCTTTCCAGGCCACGGGTGACCTATGGGTTGGGCATGGAGGTGCAGGGAAGCCCTGGAGAGCCCAGGGCTGGTGCTCTGGTCTCCGGGAGGGACATTGCCCAGTGCTGGCATCTGTGGATGGCAATAATTGGTCTTTCTGGGCCAACTTTTCCTTTGGAGGGGAACAGATTGACCTGTGGAAGTACTTTTAATTCCCTAATCCTTTTCTTTCTCTTTTTTGGCTGCATTTATGCAAATTTCTTGTCCTGTATCTCTGGGTACGTTTTTAAAAATTGTTAATTTGCATGTTCATGTGTTACATTTCCTGATATAAAATGTTTCTTGAGACACAAATTGGAGGATTGTTGAACACAACTATGGAAAAGTATGAGCTTGTTTAGAGTGTGGGCAGTGACGGTGGCATTTCTGGACAATGACTGGTGTTAGGTACTCTCTGGTTTCCTGGGATTTCTACCTGAGTAGGTCTTATTAAATTTTGCTTAATTAAAGCAGTGGCATTGATAGCGGAGCATAGTTGTTCCAGTGTACCAGGCAGTGACATTAGAACTCATTATTAGGATGACTAATTTCGGGGCCATTTAAAGATAGTCGTAGGCATCAGGATGTTTCTCACGTGTCTGTCTGTCACTGCTGGAGACCGCTGTGTGGTCAGTTGCATGGGCTTCTACAGCGTGAGGATAGAAGTGTCATTTTGCAGTCAGGAACAGGAACTGCTTTTTTTTTTTTTCCTAATTTATTTTTTTCATTGTGGTAAAATACATTTAAAGTTCACCATTTTAACCATCTTAACAGGAACAATTCAGTGGCACTGAGTACATTCCCAGCATTGTGCAGATATCACCGCTGTGTAGTTCAAAAACATTTCTATCATCCCAAAAGAAACCCACATCTTTATAGTCACCCCCCCATTCCCTGCCCCCAGGCCCTGGGAACCACCAGTCTCTATGGATGAGCATTTTCTGCATCTTCCATATAGATGGCATTATGAATATGTGGCCTTTTTTGTCTGGCTTCTTTTACTTAGCATGTTTTCAGGGTGCATCCATGTATTGGTACTTCATACATGTTTATGGCTGAACAGTGTTCCACTGTGTGGATAGACCACAAGTTGTCTACCCGTTTATCCCTCCATGGACACCTGGGCCACTTCTGCCTCTTGGCTGTTGTGGATCCAGCTGCTGTGAGCATTCTTGTACTGGGTTTTGTTTGAACACCTGCTTTTAATTCTTTTGGGTGTATACCTAGGAGCAGACCTACTGGGCCATGTGGTAATTCTGATTATCTTATTGAGGAAAGGATGTTCTTTTTATTGTTTTATCTATACGGGCCTCTCCTGAATCACACCACTGAGTTACAAAGGTTGATCTGGAGAGGTCTCCCTCTTTTTTTTTTTCTTTTATTGTACCTTTCTTTGTAGGTTTTACACAGGGGCTAACGTTTGTGTTTTCAAATTTCTAAGATCTTTGTTGGGAGTCAAGGCCCAAGGGATCAGAGCTCAAGCTGGGTTTGTCCCTCAGCCAGAGAGAGGGTTGTCTAGGGGGAAAGAGAAGGAGAATCGTTGAGGTCAGAGTCACAGGACAGAAAGTCAGTCTTGAGGTTTTAGAAATCACAATGGGTCTTTGCCTTTTCCAGGGCTACATGTCAAAATGGAAAAACAAGCATCACATGTACTCACCATCAAATTGGTTTTAACTGATCGACGCTTATGTGCACACATAGTAGTAACATTCACTGGGCATGGGGCAGATGGGAGAGGGGAGGAGGGGATGGGTATATTCACACCTAATGGATATGGTGCCCACTGTCTGGGGGATGGACACACTTGAGGCTCTGACTCGGGTGGGGTAAGGGCAATATAGGTAACCTAAACATTTGTACCCTTATAATATGCTCAAATTTAAAAGAAAAAAAATGCAGCATCCTAATCAGAGAAAGCAAAACCAGTATTCATTTAACACCAATGGAATGGTAGAACCTGTGACGTGGAAGAGTCGGTAGACGCCTGTGCCCAGTGGCTACTGCAGTGGACACAGCTGCTGTAGGGTGGTCCCTTCATGCAGGGAGTTATCCTTGGCAGGGCTGGCTGGGCCGTAGATACATGAGTGGCTGCCGAGGTCATTCTGGGAGCTGGGGGCTGCTGAGTGCAGGGAGGAGGAGATGCAGGATGGGGGAGGAGATGTCAGGGTTTGGTCCTGGAAAGGTGGAGCCGTGGTCCTGCCACTGTTATTCCCGAGCAAGGCATCCTTCCCACCCCAAGGCCCAGCCTCCCTGGACTGGCACCTGTCACCCTCTGCACTGCCCAGGGCAGGTGGGCGTAGGCTATGACTGTGTGTGGATGACGATTGCCTCTCCACGGTGAGATGAGGATGGGCGTGGGGAGTAAATGTGGAGAAACTTTGACAATAATTTGACTGTGCTCTGCCATCCACATGGCATTTCGTTTATCTAGAAATTCATTTTTGTTGTGCTTTAGAAAGATATTGGTCAGAAACAAAATGAAAATGAAAGTAAACCCTGGTCTTTCCCTACAGGTAGTGTTAGAATCCTGGCTTTCCATGTCTCTTGGCCTTGGAATGGGGCAATGTGTTAGTTTCCCAGGGCTGCTGTGACACCTGAACACAAACTGGGTGGCTTAAAATGATAGAAATAAATTCTCTCACAGTTCTGGAGGCCGGAACTTCAAGAGCAAGACATCAGCAGGGCTGTGTTCTCTCTGAAGGTTCTAGAAAACTGTAGGGGGCATTCCTTCCTTGTCTCTTCCAGCTTCTGGTGAAAGATGGACTGTCGTCATCCACCCTTGGCATTCCTTGTTGTGCAGCTGCATCTTGCCAGTGTCAGCCCTGGCCTTCACGTGGCATTCTTCCCGTGTGTCTCTGTGTCTTGTGCTCAAATCTCCCTCTTGCTCTTATAAACATACTTGCCATTGGATTTAGGGTCCACCCTAACCCTAATTTGATTTTATCTGCAAAGACTCCATTCCTGAATAACTTCATATGCACAGGTACTGGAATGACCTAGTCTATTTTGTGCTGTTGTAACAGAATACCTGGGACTGGGCAGTTTGTAATGAACAGAAACTTAGTGTCTCACAGCTCCAGAGGCTGGCAAGTCCCAGATCGAAGTGTCAGCACTAAGGGCCTTCCTGCTATGTCATCCCATGGTGGAAGACTGGAAGACGAGAGGATGAGAGAGGATGGCGGGAGGATGTCAAACTCATCCTTTTATAATGAACTCAATTCTACCTGTGAGGGTAGAGCCCTCACGGCCTAATCACCTCTTAGAGGTTCCATGTTTTAATACTGTTACAATAGCAATTAAATTTCAACTTGAGTTTTGGAGGGGACAAACCTTCAAACCATTGCATAGCGGTTGAGACTTGAATGCACTTTTTGAGAGGCGCACAATTCTGCCCACTCCAGGTGGGTCTGCATGCGGGCTGCATGGCAGCCAGGCTGTAGATGGTCATGGGGTGGGGAGGCAGCGGGAGGTTTTGCCTGGGGTGCTCCGAGGGTCACTGTTCCCTTTACCCAAAGCCTTTCTTTGTCTTGTGCAGCTGCCCCTGCTGTTGCGTGTCTGGGCTCCCATGGCCTTCCTCTTTAATGGTTTGTTTGAGGGTTGGTAGGCCAGGCTGGAGCATGGGGGCAGTGAAGCAGCCGGAGAATGGATAAGCGTGGCCGGGCGGGCACAGGACAGGTAGACCAGCCGGAGGTTCCCACCTCCTTCCTGCATCTTTCCTGCTCTGGTGTCCTGCCCAGGCCCTTCCTCCACCCAATTCTGTTCCTGAAAGGTTCCATTTTGTCAGATTTTTGAGACCATGAGTAAAACACAGTGCGATGCGTGACATCCTCCACTTGCTGTTTTCACAACCACTTTGCTACAGTTCAAACCTTTAAGATGCTGTGGAACTGGACCATTTTCCTGTCTTCCGACTTCTGAATTTCAAGTGTTTTTTGAGAAAATCTCCATCATTTGGAAGTCGTTCTTTGCCTCCTAGAAGCTGTCTAGACAGGTAACCAATTTTCACCCATTTGGAGGCTGTGGAGGCCTCTTCCAGGGATCCTGCCCCTCTCCCTGAGCCTCTTTAGCTACATGACTATGCTTGTATAAAGTAAAAAAAGAGAAAAGAAAAGTTCAGTAATTTAATTCATATTTGTTCTTGCTTAGATGACGGTAATGCCCTGTTTAGCATGACTTAATTCCTGCCAGCTGGGTCGGAGGAGGCTAAGGCAGGCACAGTGACTCCGAGGAGGGGCCTTACTGTTGTCTGCGCGGTGGCTGGCTCACTCCCTCTCTTTCTCTTTCTCTTGCCTCATACTCTTTGTTCCATTTGCTGCTGTTCAGCCTGTCATCTGCAGGACACCTGTGCATTGTAGTTCCATCCTGACGCCCTGAGTCATGGCAGTTTCTACCCTGAGCCTTCACTGTTCTTAGAATTCATTCCATCCTTGACCAAACTCGCCTCTGGTCTCCTGTGTACCTGGCCATGGGGAAGTGGGGTGAGCCAGGTACAGGTCTCAGCTGCCCCTTGGAACCGTGACTCTGACCACTGTTAGAGAAGGGCTATGAGAGAGGAGACGGGGTTTACTTAGCCAGGACTGGACACCGAGAGGAGGGTCAATGTTGCACAGTGTGGCTACTCGTGGCCAGAGCAGACCAGCCTCTCAGGTCCAGTTGCCCAGGTCTTGCCCGGCTGATCCGAGGGCTGAGGACATCTGTGTACTGGGCACCAATTTGTGACAGAGCCACATGGGCCAGGAGGTGTGTGTGTGTGGGGTGGGGGGGGCATTTAGTGGACAGGACCCAGAGATGCTAGGAGCAATCCAGCACAGAGACGACAACATCTGTCCCCATGAGATGCCCGGGAGACCCTCTGCTCATTGTTGATATTCTGCAAGGAAGGCATAACAAATTGATTTTTAAGGATAGGAGCTTGAACTGTATTCATTGAAGAATCTCAGTAAGTTTGTACTTTTTTCATTAATTTTTTTGGTTTGGGCTTTGTGATAAACATGCACACACTTGTTAGGATAATATCCCCAGCAGCTAAATTGACATTTGGGACTGAATGAACCCAAGTGTTGGTGTAATGATGGGGAATGCTAGTTTAATGACCAGAATTAGCTTCAAGGAAGCTTGGTTACAAAGAGAAGAAGAATTTTTAGATTTAAAGTACATGCAATGTAGGTAGTTTTTATTTAATGGGTTGGGAGAAATCGAAGCAGTTTTCATCATCTTTATTTTTGTTCTGGGTTCCTACAACATGTACACTGCAGTGGCACATCCTTGAGTCTCTCCAAAGTGCTGTGTGTTTTGGCATCAAGCTCTCGTGTCCAGCTGTCTGCCCCATTTCATCAAGTCCCGGTGAAAGGCACCAGCTTGGGTGGGTCCAGGGGCACCTAATGGCAGAACTGGTCTTGTTGCATTTTCCTCTCGCAAGTTTGTCTGGTTCTCCTGAGGTTCTTGGGCTCTGCTCCAAATCTTCTAAAGACAGAACACTTAAGTCTGAAAGGAGAATTGTGGACCATATATATTTTAGCTCAAAACCTCCGAATGGAATAATTTTAATATGCGTTTTCTTGAGAAATATGTAAATTAATAATTGCTGCATACATTATTCAAGAAAAACTTATTTTGTATCACCGATAGCACTTTTAATCTTATATAAAGATATGCTAATGGATTTAATTAAAATAATTAGACTGAATAATGTAGCCTGAACTTTACCCTAAAATAGTATCTATTAATCATCATCAGTAGTCATATTTTTAGCCAGGAAGACACTTATGACATTAAACCGGTACTAGATGGAAAGTGCATTTTTTGTTTTGTTTTACAGTTTGGATTAATTTGGCATTCTCATGAGATACGTGACAATTACATTCGCTTAGAGACGAGTATAAAATTTATGTAATTTCTTTAACCTGAACTATGTCAGCAATTAGAAAACTTTCAGCATTCTCTGCCCTTTCTTAGTCCTTTTTGACTTTCCTTTTTCCCTCCAAAGCTTTGTTCAGTATGTTTCTTGTTCATCTGATTCTGTTCTGATCTCTCTTTCTCTCCTAGGAGTTGTGATTGGTGAATACTATGAGTCCTTGATATTAAGAGATGAACCCAATTTTAAGAGGGACACTGAGCAACCTGCCTGTCTTCATATGCATAGAAATGGCTTCACCCCTGGCCACGATTCTCTCTAATTTTATTTCTGGTATTGTTCCATGGGTTGCTGGCTTTCGGTCTGTGCTCAGTGGTGGGGAGCCCTGTCATATTTGGTGGAAATTTCAGTGTTTCCCTAAGGCCTTTGCGTGCCTGGGACTGAGGTGTGTGTTCTTGCTGTGTCAATGGGGCAGTGCACACGTGTGGATTGACCTGAGGCAAAAATGCACGTAGAATTGTGCCTTTCCACCCTCGGGTGAACAGATGAAAGTTTTACCAAGTTCAAAGTAGAATACAAGCCAGGACTTGAACTGCCTGTTACATTAATTTGACTAGGTTTAAAATCAAATCTGAAAAACTTTCTTAAAAAGTAAACATTTATTTGATAAGTTCACTTTTAACTCAATGACTAGTAGATGAATAAACAAAGCTAGAAGCAGTGAATGAATGCATCTAGATTCCTGGGTGGTTCCTTCACTGTTCTTGGCTAGGCCACGTCATAAGGGTGTGTTCATGCAGAGTGTATGGTCCAGGGTTCATAGCCCTGGGGTGGGGGTGGAGTAAGAAGCCCTACTCCAAATTCATCTGTGTCTCTTGGGGGACATCCCACAGGCCTTGTCCCTTCTCCCACTCTTGTCCCCCACCCACACCCCAATGAATGATTAGTGATCATCCCATTGTGCTGCAGGGAACCAGCCAAGGCCCGGGAGGTATCGTGGGGTGGGGACTGCTAAGAGGCTGGCATCCCAGTCCCTGGCCCACAGTTTGGAAGAGCCTCACATATCGTGAGCAATATTTTGTTTAAATAAATAAAGAAATTCACTGATTTACAAAAATAACAAAAATCAAACAAAATCAGAAAACAAAAACAAAACACCAGTGCCCTAAATGTCTATCATCTGGACCTTTTCTATGATTTGGCAACCAGTTCTACTCATTATTTGCCACAGTGTATACAGCACTTTATCAATGAAAGTTTGCACTGGAATGAAGATTCAGGCTTGAGAGATGTGCATATTAAAGAAGTTTTCCGTGTTAATATGTACATGTATCCACATGCTGTCCTGCTGCCGCTACTGTTGGTCCACAGTGGCCGAGGTCTGCTGAGCACTAGTGGTGTGCTGGGATCGTGAGCCTGGTGTATCATGTGCACTCATGTCATTTCATTCTCCCAATAGCCCTTTAAGGCAGGTTCTACTAATCACCACCATTTAACCCATGAGAAGCATTCACAGGAAATGCCACCTCCCCAGACTCACATACCAAGTGGTGGAGGCAAGCTTGGAACTCAGACATTCTGGCCCCGGAGCCCTGCCCTTGTTCAACATAAGGCATTGTGTATTGTTGGTTGTGCTAGGTAGGTTCTCCTGCGTGCATCCAGGAATTTCATCTCCGGAGGAGTCCTTCTATGTAGATACGATTCCATCCAGCATTGTCTATCCATGGTGCAGGTGCCCCTTGCTCTACCTGACTGGTCCTCTCTGTCTTGGCAAGCTTTTGACGCAGAGCTTCCACCTGAAAGAGATCTGAATTTAGCAAAGCAGCCTTACTTCACAGAGGACATGGAAGCCTTTTGTTGTGAGCACATGCAGAATCCAAAACACTTGAAATTCTTGACAAATAATCAATATTAGAAATGGGCCAAGCTAGGTATGGCTCCTACTGATAGTGGGTGGCGGAACCTTCCTGTCAAGGAATGTTAGAATCTGTGGCAGGGTGGGAAGAACCTGGCACTATGTCTGTCCTTGTTAATACAGCACCTGGTGGCTGTCTGCTTCATCCTTGTGAAATGGCATTTATAAAGTTGCTATAGGCAGATGGTGCTTTGCTGGGTACAGTATAAAATGCGTGAAGCCAATTTGTTCCTCACCCTCTGGACGTGCACAAACTAGATGAGACACTTTGAGAGACTGAGCAAACAGCCTTGCAAATACTTGTTATTAAATGTCACAGTAGGTATTTTTTTGTTTTTTTCAAAGGAACTGCAAAGTAGTTGAAGCAGAGCATTTGAAATCAGAATGAAATTATTTTTTTTAAATATTCTTTCCTAAAGTTGCATCTGAAAGCAGATAATTGGAATCTTGTTGGCAGTAGAGGAGATGGTAACACCTGATAAGAACAACAGTAGCATGAGTAATTCTGGAGTGGAGCTATGGGGTGAAAGTTGCTTTATCATTTTGACTGTGAAGTACGGAGATTTGTGGTGAAGCTTGAGTCGGTGGTTTTACAAAACCAGCTTTTGGGGTTGGAAGACTAGCACCAAAGCTGAACAGCGCCAGTCTGGACAAGTGGCTGCACATTTTTCTGCCTCTGTTTTGTCATCTGTGAAAGGGGATAATGGTAGACCTCCTTCGTCGGGTTGTCATGAGGATTTAATGTGTCAGTAGAGTTGAGCACCTACCGACGTGATTGGCATGTGCAGAATATTCACATTTTGTAGATTAGGAAACTCGAACTCATTTGCAATGACTTGACTCTGACCCGTGCACTGAAGTTGACACACTGGCCCAGCATTCTTTCAGGCATTTTCCATCATGAAATAGCTACAAAAATATATCCAGGTAGTGTATGTTTCATTAGTTAAAAAATTAAGGTATAATTTATACACAGTAAAATTTGCTCTTTCTTATTGGACGGTTCTGCCAGCTTAGACAAAGGCGCAATACCGTGGAAGAGTCCCCCGGCCACCAACAGTCCTCCACCCTCACTGTGGATAACCCTTCCCCACCTCTACCCCTGGCAACCGCAGATATGTTCTCCATCCCTACGATTTTGCCTTTTCCAGAATGTCGTAAAAATGGAATCATACCGTATGCAGCCCTTTGAAAGTCTGTCTTGTTTTATTCATCACAGTGCATTTGAAATGCTTCTGTGTTGAGCGTAACAGTGGTTTATTCTTCTCTTACCGAGTAGTGTTCCATTGTGTGGATTCACCTCCTGAGGGACATTTGGGTTGTTTCTAGCGTCTAGAGATTGCAAATAAAGCTGCTACACAGTTTTATTTGTAATAAAAAGTTCATCTACAGGGTTTTTGTGAATGTTAAGTTTTCACTTCACTTGGAGAGATACCCAGGAGTACACTTGCTGGGCCCTGTGGATCGTGCATGTCTGATTATAAGAAATTGCCAAGCTCTCTTCCAAAGTTGCTCCACTGTTTTTGCATTCAGACCAGCAGCATGTGCAAACAGCACGTGGTTAGGGTTTTTAGTTAGTTTTTTGTTTTTTAAGCAATTCTAATATATGTTAGTGGCATCTCATTGTTGTTTTCATTTGCATTTTGCTAATGAGTAATTGTGTTGAGTGCCTTCCCAAGCCCTTATTTTCCACCCATATGTCTTTGGAGATGTGTCTCTTCGAATCTTGTGCACCTGATTTTCAATTTTCGAGAAGGGGAAGATTGTTTCCTTATTGAGTTCCAGGAAGTCTTTGCATATTGTGGATGCAAGTCTTTATCAGATCGTTCTCTGCAGTCTTGTGTTTTTGTTACTCTTGTGTTTTTGTTTTCGAGTAACAAAACACCTTTCAAATAGCAGAAGTTCTTTATTTTGTGAAATACATTTTATTGATTTTTTAAATAGATTTTGCTTTTGGTATCATATCTAAGAAATTTTTCCTCCAAAAGTTTTATAGTTTTTAAAGTTTTACATTTAAGATTTATGATCCATTTAAAGTTAAGTTTTGCCTAGTGTGCAACGTATGGCATGAAGTTTATTTGTTTGTTGGTAGTGGGGTACTGTGTACTTTTGTTACAAATGCATCGACCCTGTATGTGCAGGGTAATTTTTTAAAAGTGGGCTTCTGCCTTCTTGCTTTTGGAGACTAGCACTAACAATTATTTATGCAATAGGTGTGATATTTCCAGTGCTCAAAATGTTGTCCTATTTTCTTTTCAATTTGATTTTGAGCCTTAATGCAATCCCTGAGAGTATCTGGCATGAATGTTCTTTTCCCCATTTCATTCAGGGAGGTAGAGGCCAGCCTGGTACAAGGAATTCACTTAGAGACACAAAAGAGGCAGATCCAGGGTCAGAACACTTAAACTCCAGAAACTCTTCCCAACAGGATATAGCCAAAGGGATCGAGTCTCTGGCTTCCTCCAATTGAATTTAATTCCAGCTTAGTTCCATGCTAGCTCTGTGACCAGGGACAAAGTAATTAATGTTTCCATTGTCAGTTTCCTCTGCTTCCAACACAGCTAACTGTCTGTAGGACGTCTGTTAGAATTAAAGTTGAAATATACAGGGGTCTTAACACTATGCGTAGATGTAATAGGATCTGTCATTATTACCATTACTCTATTTTTTGAGGGTGTTGGTTTTCTAGAAGATACAGAATATGAATATAGGAGATAACATTTCTAAAGAACAAAATGATTTATAATTAAAGGATGCATAGATATACAGGAAAGCATTTTTGGCATGGAACAAAGACAATTCACCTTCATTAATGAATGTGGAAGAGCTGAAGTGGATTTAGTGGAAGAGGATTCTTCTGAGGGGACGGGTCTTCATTTTGCTTTAACCCTCACAAAGCTTCATGTAGCTTCATAGAGCTTAGAACACGTTATAGGCACTTGGTCAGCAGGTGTCAAACATTGGCTTGTGTTAACATTCCTTTTATTGTCATGTGTAGAGACAATCACGTAAGAAATTACAGTTCCATGTGGATCATAGATTTTATTTCTTTGCTCTATTTTCGCTGTGGTTAGCCATTCGCCCTCATCTGGGAGTGATTTTTCTCTTCTTCGTGTTTCTGTAGTTTTTCATAGGAATTATAAATTTGAATTAACGTTTGCCAGTGGGTTCGGCTCAGCCTTCTTTGTTCTTGGTTTGCAGGGGGCGGCGCTGAAATACTTGCCAACGATCGTCAACGATGTGAAATTGGTGTTTGATCCCAAAGAGCTCAGGTAATGGAGCCCCCAAGGTGAATGCTTGCCCCGTGCCACGTGTGACCTACTTCTGAGAGCATTTAGTTCGTGGAATGCTCGGGGTTCTGTCCTGTTCTGCATGTGTCAGTGCCCTGGACCATTTTGGAACATGTGGTGGTTTCTGTGACTTTTTGCTAATTATGACTTCGTGTGGAAAAGGCATCGCCAGTCCACAGTCACTATATTTTTTTTAGAAGACCATTTATAGCCTTATGGGTATATAATACATATTTGGCATTTTGCATACTTTAGTGGTTGAATTTCAATAGGTGGTTGTTGCTTTTTTGTTTGTTTTGAGCACCTAAAAAACTTAAGATAGGAGCTGTAATATTTGTGTGTCACCTTCCCCTTCTATGACAGGGACAGCTTCTCTTTGTGTGCTCTTAAATGAGGGACCGTGAGCCTCAGGCAGAAGAATATGAAGTTGTCATCTAAGAAAATAATTTAAAAGAACAACACCCAAAAGCAAATTGTGAGGAAGCTGGACCCTTGTCTTTCAGAGTGAGGTGCAGGGATGGGGACCACCCCTCGGCGTCCTAGCCTAATCTTTGTTGCATGCTCTGCAGAGTCCCTGCCCTCTGACAAGTGCTGTTGTGTGTGATGGGATGCACAGCCTTCAACCCCAGACGTCTAATAGCACAATCCTCATCTGCTTTTTGTTTTGGTTCTAATTTGACACAATAAACTACCCGCAGGTGATGGCACCGTGTTTACCAGCCAGTGCAGCCCTCCTGAATATTACTAAAGGGCCATCTGTCCCTGGGCAGTTAAACTGAATAATAAGCGACCATCCTTCCTGAACTTTATGTCCACCATAGGTCACTCATGCCCTGCAATAGAAGGACAAGGGGCTCTCCGGGAGGTGCTGTCCCGCGTGAATCCTTGTGTCTCTGATGCGTCCCAGGATTTAGTGTCCTGAAGGGACGCATTTATTTTCTGCTCCTAAGGCACTGACAATGCTGGTTGTAGCTTAGCTGGCCCTAAAGGAGAAGAGGAGAGAATGGATTCATGGGCAGTGCGACTGCCCACCTCTCTGTCGAGTCCTCTCCTTGGAGCACGATTCTCAAAGAGTGGTCCCCAGACCTTCTGAATTGGGAACCGTGGGGGTGGGGCCCAGCCATTTGGTTTTAGTGAACCTCCAGGTATTTCCAATGCACACTCAGATCTGAGCAGCTCATGTCTGGAGTAACTGAGAGGGAGGGACCTGCGGCTGACGTGGGCCGAGACAGTACTCTGGGCCTGTCCACCTCATTGTGTGCAGGTGGCAGCCCTCACCTGTGGGAGCAGTGTTGTCAATGTCACGGTTGGGCTTGGAGACCCAAAGATCTGCTTCTCCAGGGCCAGCCTAGTCCTCAGGCTCTCTGTTCTGTGGGTGGGCATGTGTCCCTCTTCAGTGCCTTTTATGCTGATTTAAAAATGATGTTGCAAATCATTTGTGTATTTTTCCTATTTAGAATTTTGATTCATGTTTTAATAAAACAAAAGAGATGACAGAAGAGAATAACTCAAACTTAAGGCTATTGCCCTAACATAACCAGATAATTCTGGGTCACTTACATATACATACACATCCACACACACCTGAAAAAGTCAACTTTATTTTCCTGGTAGTCTTGTTTTCCTATGTCATGAAGCTGTCTTCTGCTTAGTAATTTTTGTAATAACTTTCATGCTGGTTCCATTCTGTCCTGGCCCATGTTTAAGCAGCAACAATAGACACGACATCTATTATGTGTTTTCTCCATGCAAAATAGGCTTTGCACAAAGCATTCGTATTGGTCCATTAATCTTTACAAAAATGGCATGACACAGGTTCTGTTGTTAGCCTAATTTTTCCCTAAATATCTTGTTCATGATAACTCAGCTGGTGAGTGGCAGTGGTTCAAGGCCAACCCAGGCTTTTTGGTTACAAAGAACAGGCCTCTAACCGCTCTGCTACCTGATGGGTGTGGGTTTTGTCCAGTTTTTTGTTATTATAAAATATGCTCTGGTAAAATGTTCTGTAACTTAATGGTAGTATCTGTCCTTATTTTATATCATTAGGATAAACAGAGAAGTAGAATTATTTGGTCTTGCATTTTCTTAAAAGATTTTCAATAGATATTATCCAATTGTCCTCCAGAAAGTCAAACCAACCTTCTACCAGTGTGTACCATTGTCTGTTTTCCCAAACTTCACCAATACTGGGAATTATTATCTTATAGAACCTTGCTGATAGGACAGGAGGACAGTATCACACCATTTTAATTTGCATTTCCTTGGTTGCTAATAAGATCTCTCTTCTAATATTCCTGTATAGGTCTATTGGCCATTTGTAAAAGTAAATTTTCTAAACAGCTTTATTGAGATATTACATGCCATAAAGTCACCTGCTGTAGAGTGTTCAACTTGATAGTTTTTAGTATATTTACAGAGTTGTGTGACCATCACCAGAGTCCAATTTTAGAACATTTTATGATCCCAGTGAGATTCCCTCTACCTATTCCCAGGCATTGTCCATTCCTACCCCCAGCCCTAGACAATCACTGATCTATTTTCTGTATCCATAGATTTGTCTTTTCTGGGCATTTCTTATAAATGAGATTGTAAGACTTGCGGCCTTTTGTGACTGGCTTCTTTCACTTAGCATCACATTTCTAAGGTTTATCCATGTTGTAGCAGGTATCCATGCTTCCTTTTTTTGGATGAATTGTATGGATATGCTATACTTTGTTTATCTTTTCATCAGGTAATGGATATTTGGATTATATTGACTTTTTGAGTATTATGAACAATGCCACTCTGATTCATGTACAAGTTTTTGTGCAGATGTATATTTTCATTTTTCCTGGGTATTTTCCCCAGGAGTGGAATTTCTGGGTTATATGGTGACTGTGCTTAACATTTTGAGGAAATGCCACAGTGTTTTCCACAGTGGCTATACCGTGTTACATTCCCACCAGCGTGGTATAAGGGTTCCAACTTCCTTGTATCCTCACCAGCACTTGTCTGTCTTTTGGGTTATATCTATTTTAGTGGTTATGAAGTGCAAAATAACACTTTAAAACATCATTTTTAAAAATGAGATATTGATCCATGGGAAGGCGCTTTGTCCAACATGCTGGTGGCATTTAATGACTTTGTCTTAGTGACGTCTTGGATCATTTTGCTGTGTATCTCTAAATTATTTCACTTGTGTTTTTTCTCGTAGCAAAATGTTCACTGATTTCATTCTCAATGTTCCCGTGGGTTTGCTGACCGTTCAGAAGCTCTACTGCCTGATCGAAATTGTTCACAGTGATCTCTTCACACAGCACGGTGAGTGGAACCCCGAGAATTATCAAATTGTCCTTTTATTTATTGTCTGCAGACTTTGGCCCCTCTGAATTCTCTCCTCGTTGCCAAAAGGAGTGGAGATTGCAACCAATTAAAACAGCTCCATTACAAGACAGGAAGATTTAGCCCTTACACGGGGAGGGTAATTGACACACAGCGCAAGTAATAGATCATTGAGAAATGAAGGCAGAAAGCGTGTGGCTTGTAATTTAGGTGTACACCAAAGCCCTGAGATAATCAGCATACATTGTAGCCTTAAAATGTGTGATTGTCTATCCTAGGGAGGCAATCACTTGCTTCCATTGAGATGATTGCAAAGAAAAAAAAATTCAGGCTGTCTTTAAATCTGGAAGTAATAGTTCTGTCTTATTCTGAACTTTGCATTCTTTGACAGGGTTTCTTTAAACCTGGCTCAAAGTAATAAGAATTTTCACGATTCCTCAACTCATTCATCCTGAGAAACACCTTATATTCCCACAAGTTATCTCCCCGCCCTCTTTATTAATCATTTTCTTTATATTTGGACAGATTGAATTAATATTTTACACCTGTCAGGCAGTTTTATTGAAAGCTTAAAACCTCTGCATAATTCCTCAACCCTCCTCATTTATTTGAGGCAAATGTGAAGTCTGCTGAGTGACATTCTGACTGGGAGGCATAGATTTATTCCGTTCCATTTGTGTCCAGACATGTGGCTATTCCATTCATTTTCTTTTGTTCTCGTGCGTGGTGTTGTTTGCAATTCCACTGAGCTGTTTCAAGGATGGAGCCGCCCAGGCTTGGGGTGTCCCTGTTGAGTTATTGGCTGGAAGGGGAACTCGCCATGTGTCTGGCTTAGTCCTTTGTGCCTTTTGGGCTGCTGAACCCTGTGTTCGCCTGCTGTGTTTAATGTATTTCTTGATTTGACTTTATAAAATGCACTGGAGTATACACTTGTTGCTAAGGCTTATGTTAAGAGGAAATGCAAAAACTTCATTTGGGTAGGAGCATTCTTTTGGAGAGAAAATATCAAGCCAGGAAGTGGGTGGCTTTTTGCAGACCTCTGCCTGAGTCAGAAGCCCATTTCCCACATTCCTAAACGAAAGTCAGTTCTCACTGTCGTCTGGGACTCAAAGCACTTGAATCTCTGTTGAGCCGTTAATCCCGACCGTCTGCATTTCAGGCTCTCACTGGAGAGCTGGATCTTGAATTGCCCACTCTCCAGGTATCTTCCAAAGCTTGGGGACACGAAAGGGCTTCAGGAAGGGCAGATGATAGAGGTGTTGGGTGGGGACCCTGCTTCAGTGTCTCCTCCCATATTGATGAGACTTTATAGCAGAGCAAGGAAAATCCCTAAAAGTTTTATATCAATATCTGGGTCTCCTTAGGGAGGTTGCTGATGTCCCTTCTCCCACCCATCCTGTGCCAAGACACACACACACACCTAGACATGCCCTGTCACCACCACTACCATCATCAGTATCTTCACTAAGTTAACAGCTGTCCTTGAGTGTCAGTTGTCAATGAATAACAATTGTCAATGGATTGTGCTGAGTGTGGATAGAAGAAAGAAGGAGGACATATGTACGTATATTTCAAAATTTCTATTGTAAAACTTTGTGTGCCATTTAGCTCCCTTTGAATAAGGACTTAAACCAAAAAGGTTCTATTAAAAATATTTAAAACAAAATTTATTTTTTTCTTTTTTGGATACAGGTCTTGTTCTGTCACCTAGGCTAGAGTGCAGTGGCATCATCGTAGCTCACTGCAACCCCCAATCCTGGGCTCAAGCAATCCTCCTGCCTCAGCCTCCCGAGTAGCTGAGGCTATAGGTGCATGTCACCACGCATGGCTAAAAACATTTTTTTTTAAAGAATGTATTTCAAGGAAAAATATTTTTCTATTGAAACTTACTCATTTCTTTAGCTAGTAGAACATTTGAAGAAAATTTACCATTCATTTTTAATGATTATGTTAGCCTAGGTGTTTGTGATTGTCTTTCTCTGTCTCTTTACTATGCCTCATTTCTGTTTTTACTCTTGTTCTACACACATTTTATCTTAGACTGCCTCAAGTCCTGTTTTGGAAGTATACAGCCTGTAAGTAAATACTTAGCTTTGTTTAATAAGGAGTTACCAGGTAATGTAATATTTTGAAATAACCTACTATCTTTTTAAGTACAGAGTTAGAATTTTGATCTTAATAGTAAGTTGTACCCAACATAGCAAGTGAGATTGTACGACGTATAAGAATCCAAAATTATCGTGGGCTAAATGAGCTGAAATTAGCCTGAAGCTTCATGTCTTACAAGCAGCTCCAGAATTGCCCATCAGGAGACATTCTCTGAGCCATAACAGGACGTCTAGGTGTGCTTTTAAGTGCTTAGTGGCTGCCCAGAAGTGTTTCAGAATGCTTTGGCCAATGTGAAAATGGTCCCACTTACAGGATTTTGAGTTGCAGGAGTCTTTCTGGATAAGGGTAACAAACAGCCTCAATTTTTTCTCATCTCCAAGCTCTGCTTTTTCAAAGCAGCCCACAGCAGTCTCACCTCCTTCTCAGGAAAGATTTATCAGCAGAAATCTTCCGGTTGGTCTGTTCTTATAAAAGATGTCATTACTTTTGCAAAATACTCTGTGCCACCTTTGGTATAAATATTTAAAGCCAAACCATTTTCGGATGAGATATGATGGCCATGATTTTCGTGCTTTGTTCCATTTCTTATTAATTTGTAAAAATGCAGTTGTCTTTGTCCTGTTTCTTGATCCCAATGGAATCAGTCAGGTTAACTGTGCACGCGTCCAGATAGTTAGAACTTGATGTAACTAGATTTAGCTGCATGTGGTACTGAACGTGCCAGCCCTTTGTAGACATCCTCTTAAGGATGTGGTCAGGATGTATCACTGGGCAGGTCCTCTGGGCTCCTCCATGGGGCTCCCAGAGAGAAGCGAGGTTCCCAAGTCCTTGCCTGTCAGCATGCGCATTGCCTCACTCACTAAAAGAGACACACCGGTTGCTTTGCTCTAAAACATTTCTTTCCATCTCCGTGGCTTCAAGAGTCTCACTCCAATGGAAAGGACAAGTTGGTCTGTTTGCTAGAGGCAGGCAGTGAATTCTGAAACTGGTATCGCTCCTCTGCAGCAAAGCTTCTCATCGCCGGTTCTGGGTCCCAGCAGTGCCTCTTGGCTATTTCCAACCTTGTTTCCCCACTTTTCTCTCTTTGAGGTCATGAAAATTGAAGATGCATTTAGTTGGGTTTCTTGGGCTTCAGCCCTTCCTGTTATCCTTTTATGTCCTCCTACATCCGGGGTGTGTTCCCACAGGGTGGACGCACTTGCCTCTGCCAAGGAATTCAAATGCTAACCTCTTCTGGAAACACCCTCACAGATACGCCCAGAAATAATGTTTAACCAGTTCTGGGCATCCCATGAGGCAGTCATTAGACGTAAAATTAACCAACACAGATAGCTACCTGAGAGGCACTTTGATCACCTTGCCTGAAATATTAACACATCCATACACTTCACCTCCTGACTCCTCGTGGCACTCCCTGCTGTGAAATTGTGGTATGCCTTTACCTGAGTACTTGCTTACGATTTGTGCTGCTTCTTAGAGTAAGAGCTCCCACAGCGGGACCTTGCTGGTCTGGTTCTTGCTCTCTTGCTGGCATCTGAATGAGCGAAACGAACATGGATGTTCCAAACCAGCACTTTGTGTCCCAGGAGGCAGCGCAGGGAAGGAAGCATGACCAGCTACACGCATACGTCGTTCACTGGATCAAAGGGAGGTGAAGTTTTAGGGTTCACATGGGGAAACTGGCAGTCTCTCCTGGTCTTGGCTCTGAATGGATTCCTCAGGGAGGGCGAAGATTTCTTCAAGGAGGAGTAACATCAGCAAAGAAGGGCGAGGAGGACCCATGAGAGACCTGAGGTGTGGATGCTCATCTGTGGGCAATTTTATAAAATCAAGATTGTCTTCTGTTTGCGTCTGATTTAATGATTCCTCAATTTTCTACAAATATGATGGGGGGCGGGCACAGTTCCACTCTACCTCTGGATTCAAGATACCTTTTTATTAAAATTATGGAAAATTTCAAACATACAGAGGAATGGAGAGAAGAGTGTAACACACACCCACGTACCCATCACTCAGCTTCACAGATTATCAACTCACAGCCAAGCTTTTTATCTACGTGCACCTCCCCCAGATGTTTTGAAGCAAATCCTAGCCATCACAGCATCCTATGTACGGTGGAAATACAGAGTGAACCACATTGTTACTGAACAGACGTTGTGCAGAGGGGCTGGTCCCACGCCGGTGTCGCCTCCGCTCCGCTCCTGTGCTGAGGTGCAGGGCCTCTGACTCCTTAGCATGCTGTGCACGAGACGCAATGAATGGGCCGTGATGGCTTCTCAGCGTCGTCTCGCGATGTGACCTGACTACTTGAAAGCTGGTTAAATAGATTATGTGCTTCACAAGAAGATGACTCTTGCATATAATCTGTGTTGTGGAGTGAGCAGATTTTCAAAGTGAGATACAAAGAGAAGGAAAGGTCAAAGCTTCATAATTTGTGCATTTGTAGCTTTGTTCCCATGTGATTATATTGTTGCCCACATATCTGACAAAAGCTATGGAAATTAAAGCTTAAATCGTATTATAGAAATGAAAAGTTTCAGTTGTAATGAAATTAAAACACCAGAACACTGAGGTTTAGGATTTATGTCCACAAAATTGTTTAACATTAATGTTATAGAAATTGGAATAAATTGGAATAAGATGAATCAACCTGATATAGGGTTAACTTCTAAATTAGTGAAGAGCATTGGCCACACTTGCAAGAAGCCTTTGAGTACCGGTGGGTGTCCTTGGGGAGCATGTGTTCTTACCCACGTGGCTCCTTTCAAGTTCTGAATCTGAGACCTTTGGGAAGCTTGTTCTGATAAACACTGGATCATTTCTTTGCCTCCTGTGCAAAGGATTATATCCTTTCAAGATATGATCTTTCCATATTCCCCTTTGGATAGTGGCCAAAGTCATTGACAGATTTTCTTTAGAGCTTACCATGTACTTAGCATTGTGCCCTGTGTTTGTTTGCCTTGGGGGAGGGTGTAAGATTTGAAGAGTAAAGTTTACTCAAGACTGTTCCTTTTTGGTCTTGCCAGTAGTTCAAGCTCTCTACGGATTACTTTTTTGTAAGCCTTCTATTCTTGGGCAACCCTTTGTGGTTCTTTTGTTTTGGGTTTGTTGTTTATTTTCCTGTGGCTGGAATCTAGCAGTGAGTAGAAACGGGAAAGAGGCCATTCCCTCCTGCCCTGGCCCTCCTGTGGCTCCTGCCTTCACTGTAGCAAAAAGGCTGCCTTAAGACAGAGTTCATCAGCCTTTTAAAACTTCATTTTTGTTCCACTTCTTGAACAGTACAGAGCTGCTTAAAAATGTAGGCCTAGACAGCTTAAATTATTTTTCTCATTCTTATTTTCAAGGTCAATGATTCCTCTAGTTATCAAGCAGAGTAAAACTCTCCTTTTTAATGGTGGAAACATTAGTTAAAGCAGCCCTTTGAAATATGAGGGCAGAGTCCCAGATACCTATTGGGACTAGCTATTAGGAAATATTAAAATCAGGTTCCTAGACGATTATCATTGTGATTACATCCAAGATAGAAAATTTGTATTTCTAAAAATTACTCTTTAAATCAATTTATGATGTTTTAAATCTTAGAAAAGAAAAGCTGCATGTTCAGTACAGGCCCATATTATACTTTCTTGATGCTTTGATCCATAAACAAATCAAGATAAAATCTCTTGTGCTTCATCACAGTGGCAAACAGATATTTCTGTTTATTGAAAGTGATCTTAAACCCAGAGCTACTCTGTAAGTAGTTCTGTTAACTAGATTAATGTTGTACAGAAAGAAAAATTGGGGTTGAGGCCAATTTTTCCACAGTCACTTAATATGCCACTCATACTGCATTCTGGAATACTTTAATTAGATAGTTGCACTGATGACTTCTAATGAACATTACCAGCTGTGAACCCTGAAGACGGATTCTTTTAAATAATGGTGGACCATAAACATCATTTTCTCTTCTGCTTTTTTCATGCCCTGGGAAAACTTCTAATCTTTATCTGCAATAGTGTACCTTTTTCATCTCTCATCCTGTATATCATTCTCTTTCATTATATGTGTTTTTGAAAAGGCCATTTGTTAAAACAGTGTAGGCTTTTAAAAATGGCTTATTGAATCTAGGAGGGTGTTTTTTAATTATATTCATTTCCATTCCGTCCTAATTTTTTGAACATCTACCATGTGCTCAGGACCCTTGGTTGTGAGTTTGCTTCCTCTGAGTCTTCAGAGTCATCAACTTAAAAAGTGTAGAATTGGAAAAGAGTGATACCACAATTTGCAGATGAGGACACCAGAGTTAAGAAGCCTGGTTAGGAAGCCCTAGTCTGCAAGCAGAGGCCCAGGCAGGGAGCTGTCCACCACCATGGTGCTGAATAAGGAGTTGGAGTGTTACAAATCCATCATCTACTCTTTTCTGGAACTGTGTCACACCGACTGCACGAGCAATGCATTCTGAAAACTGATTCATTTCAAATGCCATCTGAAACAGACAAGATACAAATAAGTGAATAAATAAACACATAAATGTATTAAATATAGATAAACCATATAGTCTTGTGCTCATATGTTCATGGAGTTTTAATAATATTTGCCTTCTCTGTCTATGTGAAAACTTCTTATCTGTGGCCAAATTGGCAGTGCCAACAGTTCTCCCTGGTGTAGTTGGTCTCACGTTTATCATCATCTGTTGCCTCTCTGTTCTGCACCCGTTTCTGGGCGGCCCTCTGTTCCTATTGCTTGATGTTGAATGCAGGAAGAACAGTCTGAGAAGAGGCTGCCTCAGTTGTCTCAGATCTGGTCATGTGCACAGTGGGCACCAGGAGAGCAAGTCCCTGGGTCTCCCCAGTCCATGATTCCTTGTAGGCCCTGAGAGGGCAGCTCTGCATCTGTGTGATATGGTGCCTACAGTAACTTGTTTGGGACAGTGGGAAGAGCCCCTGGTCAGCCTACAGTCTCCTAGGTTCTGCCTTATGACCTCATTCTTTTTCTGCTGCATAAACCCCCTCCTGAATGCACAGACCTTTCCCCAAGATGAACTGATCCAGACCACATATTTTTAACCACATGTATTTCATTGTCAGGGCAACCTGGAGGGAAGTGTTGCAGGATCACACCGACCAAGACCTGTGTTCTTGGTTACCTTCATTCTCCTGGTTTAAAGAATGCACACCTCTCCACAGCCCTGTGTGTTCTCTTTCTTTGTTTTCTTGTGTTCTGCATGGTGAGGTTCTGCCTGTCAACTGGCACCCTGTAGAATTCCTTCTGGACTCACCAAGATACCTCCTTGCTGTGCTTTCATCTGCCTAGAGAGTAGCTCCTTCACCTGAATCTTCCCACACAATCTTTCCTGGCATTTTACTTGAGTATTTCTAATTTTTTAAAAATCTACTTATAAATGAGACTTATTTGTGGCTCTTTTTTTCCTTTCTTTCTTCCAACAAACTATTTGTTATTACAGTAGTAATGAAAATTTAACCTCTAGTTCTCCAAACTAAAGGATACAAAATATCTGACGCCCTACTCCCTTCTTCCAAGGTAGCTCCCCTCTTCACAGGCTTCACAAGGCTTCACAGTGGTTGCAGGGAACACTTCTTTGACAAACGTCTTTCCCATTGTTTGATTGTCCATGTGCTGCCATGCTTCTCCTTCTGACTTGTGAGATCCTTTACTTTCTCCATCACCCTTTCAATTAAAATTTCTTGACATTGGATACTTCAAGGCTGACTTAGAGATTCCTGCATTTCTGATTATTTCTGTACTCAACTGAGCAGTGCTGTTCTGAGCAGAATGCTCAAAAAGGAGCTTCTCATGGCTGGGTATGGTGGCTCATCCCTGTAATCCCATCACTTTGGGAGGCCAACGTGGAGGAATCACTTGAGAACTTGAGGCCAGGTGTTCAAGACCAGCCTGGGCAACATAGTGAGACCCCATCTCTACAAAAAAGTAAGAATAATTAGCTGGGTGTAGTGGTGCATGCCTGTCCTCCCAGCTACTCAGTAGGCTGAGGCTAGAGGATCACCTGTGTCCAGGAAGTGGAGACTGCAATGACCTATGATTATGACATTGAACTTCAGCCTGGGTGACAGAGCAAGACCCTGTCTCTCAAAAGAAAAAAAAAAAAGGTGCTGCTGGGCTGGGAGGAGTAGAAATACTGCAGGGCATTTGTGTCTGCTGCATTTTACAGACTGGGATACTAGCATTCAGGAAGGAAAAGTGACCTAGCAATGTTAATTTGTTCTACTGGTACTGCTAACGTTTATGACTTGTTAGGTTAAAATGATTCTTGGAAAAATTGCTTTGCATTTGATATGTAAGTATGTGTGAATCATATACGTGTTTGCACACATGCGTACATGCATGGATCATTTACCCTGAGCAGCTCTAGCTTAGGAATCTGACATTTAATTCCGGCTCTGCTGGGGCTTAGAGTGCAATCCTAAATATCCCTTCGCTCAGGCTCCTGGTTCCCACATCTGCAAAATGTGGAGACAAGTGTAGGGCTCCTTCGACCCCTTCTGGTGCTGGCACCATCTTCTGTATTTCTGTTGCTTGAAGACCTGAGTGGAGGGAGAAGCCACTTGAACGTTTTGAAACAAGTGGGTACAGGATTGATTCTTAGCTGATCAAAAAACAGGATGATTATCTATAGAAGGTGAATGGCAAGCACCCCCCATTTATATGGCTCTTACTCTTGTATTCTTACTGAAAGTGTTATTTTGGATCTCGCTTCTACGTAACATGCACAAGGTTACTAAATGCACTTTATGGATCATTTGTTTAATGTGACCAAACTAAAAATTAAGAAGCACATTACTCAGGTTCATAAAAATGGATGTTTTAAATGGACAAATTCATTCTTGTATTTGCATCTCTCTTTAATGTAGAGCTGTAATGGGGTTATAGACGGATATTCTGCCTGGACATTTATAAGCTGATGATGCCTGTTGAATGCCTTTTATAAAGATTAATATTTTTTGCTCTGTGCCCATTACCAGAGCATTAATCATCCTGGCTTTGGCCCTCGCAGCTAAGGATGAACAGATGTCGAATTATTGCTTTCTGTGATCATTGTGGATCACACTGGGGAAGGGGTGGTTAAAAGGTGGCTGGTGTTATCCTCACAGCCGAATCACATGGAGCCCAGCCCACCTGGCTGCCTGGGCTGGGCTGCTTTTATTGCTCTGAAATAAAGCAGGGATAACAGGACAACTTGTGCCAGCCACTTCTAGCTTCCTCATAGGTCACTGCTGTGCCTAGAGTCAGCACTGTCAGACACCGGGAAGATCTGGCGTCACATACACGTGGTGAGGTATCCCTTAGGAGAGAGCTGTGGCCTTGACTCTGCGTGCAATGATGAACACCAGTTCATGAGTGAGAAATCGCACACTAGTTCTTTAACATCTGCTGTCTAGCATCCTCTTAGACTGTGCTGTCCAACAGAAATAGAATGCGAGCCGTGTATATCATTTAACATTTCCTAGTTGCCACATTATAAAAAAGTACAAAGCAATCGGTGAAATTAATTTTTGTAATATATTTTATCTAAAAATCCCTGCAATGCGAATTCATTCTAAAAATTAGTAATACTTTACATTCTTTTTTTTTTTATGTGAAGCCTCTGAAATTTACTGTGTATGTTACACCAACAGCACATCTCAATTTGGATGCTAAGTTTTCATCAGGTGCTTGATCTTTATTTTTATTATTTAATATAATTTACCATTGAAAAACTAGATTCACATACCTACGTTTTTTCAAACACTAGTTTCTAATAAGTAAATCAAGTATTACTTAATTACAGTTGACTTTATATTAATTAAAATTAGTTAACATTAAAAATTCCACTCCTTAGTGGCACTAGTTAAATATTGGATAGTGTGGTTCTGAAATGTTAGTTTTCTTTTGTGCACTTTTAATTGAAAAGACCGACTTCGTATAGTACTGTCATCTCTATTATTGTTAACAACTGCCGTTTGTTTTATGCTCACTATTTGCTAAATACACACATGATATCATTCAATTCTCACAATAAATCTGAGAGAGAACCAACAGCAACCATTTTGCAGGTAAGAAAAATTAAGACTTAGAGAGTTTAAGTGACTTGTCCCAGATCCAGAGCAAGAAGGAAGCGAGGTGGATTTTATTATTTCTTTGCATATGTGGTAAACTGATTAAAAGCCTTTTAGAAAACTCTTAGAGTAACCCTGGTTCTTGGACTTCTGGTCAAGTAGTTGTGCCAGAGTTTTCAAAAGGTCATGTGTGGGCAGTTTACTTTAAGATGTGTTTTCCTTCGAATATGTAAGGCTTTTTGTGGGGGCAAAAGGGAAGATTCTTGGCTTCGCAGGGCATGTTTTTGACCTAATGTGACTGTCGATACAAATCATGTAGAAATGACATCTGTCCACAGGGAAGTGTATTCAGGACGCTGAGTTGGGACATCCATAGTGCGACAGGAGGTTCCTCATCCTTGGCTGCTGGAGACAGCTGCTTATGTTTTAAAATCGCTCATCTCAGGGGTGTGTCTGTCTGTCTATGTGGTGTACCTTCCTCAGTGCCCTTGGTTTGCTTTCTTGACTCAAGATAAAATTTGAGAGTTTCACTGTTATTAAAAACTTGTGCCTTACCACTTCTTGAAAAACCTTACAGGCTGTAGATGGACATGCAGAGTAAGGGTAGCCCTGTAAAGATGAGGTTTCGAGAAATTGGCGTTAGTTTTTGCTTTTAGGGAGTGGCCAGGTTTTGAGTGGCTGCTGTGTTGGATTGCGCAGCCCTAAGGCATTAGTTTTCTTTGTGTACTTTTAGCTGAAAAGGCTGACTTTGTATAATGGTATTATTTGTATTATTGTTACGAATAGCTGCTGTTTGTTTATTGAGGGCTGGGAGGTGCACTGGGCAGTAGGTGCTTTAATTTGATACCATGTGCATGTCGTTGCAAATTAAGCCAGCACACACACACACACACACACACACACACACACACACACACACGTCTTGGTTTATGTGCTAGGGGTATTCCAGTTAAGGAGAGTGAGAAGGCTTCTGCTCTCACAGATTGCATTCCTATAAGGAGAAACAAATAATTAAAGCCATCAGTGATTAAGGTGTTCTAAGAACTGGGCATTTGAGGCTTGCAGATCACGGGTCACCAACAGATGGACCTCTTGGCTTGTGCTACCTCCAGCGTTTGTCCTCCTGGCCTCTCTGATGTGGAGTCGCCTGTCTTCCTTTTGGGGATCTGGGATAGATTTCTGTGGATCAGGTGGTGGGTGATGTTGGATGGTGCTGCTGCCTCTGCGACCCTCTGTCTTTGGAGGCCTGTTTGAGATCCCCGACATGGGTAGAGTGACCTGTGGCCTTTAAGGAGAACCTGGGTGTCTGGCTGGTCATCCTCAGCAATCCGGCTCTGTCCTGTTGTCGGGCTTGGGGTTCTGTCTGGTTGGAGTTTCTTGATGCCGGCGGTGCTGGGGGTGGTGAAATTCACAGTGGTCTGTTGGATGCTTCTTGCAAAGCCCTTCCTCAAACACCGTCTCATTTCGTCCTTACAGTTAGAGGACACTTAGCTCCACTTCATCGCGAGCAACGGGGGATGGGTGGGCGACGAAGGATGACATGCCATGCACTCTGGTCCATGAGAAAGATTGTAACAGATGGTTTTGTATCTTCTCAGGGGGCTTAGTGAATAAATGTCTTTAAATGTGACAAAATGACAATGAAATTTCCTAAAGTTTTGTTGTTTCTCATCAAGACAGGCTGGATAACAAACAAGCGACGCTAACGCAGGCCTCTGGGCCAGGCGGATAGTGGGCGTTCCTGCCAGGGAGCCAAAGGGAGTTGATAGCATTTCCCTGCCAGAGATGAACAGGCAGACATCACTTCCTTCTCCCCGGAGTAATTCTGACAGATGAGACCAACACACTCAATTAGCGCTGAGAACAGCATGGTCCACAACTGCCTGCCCAGCATGACGGATAAATGGTGTGGTGAGGGATGGATTTAGGCCAGGACATCTGGGTACCAGAGCCTGTGGGGTCAACTCTGCCGTTTCTGTGTCCAGAACTGTATCCCTCTGATTTTCTAGAGCTACTCATGAACACAGCCCTCCTCCCACCCGGACTGGCCAGTCCACTCGGCCTGCTGCCTCTTTTGGGTCCCTGCTAAGCTTGCTTTGGAACGTAGCCTTGTTAAGCTGATGCAGTCTTTTCTTTCCTTTAATCACATTGTCAGGAACTGTTACCACCTGCTCAGGTCTTGGTAGCTCTAATAGAGATGACCAAGTGGCAGGGGTGGCCCAGGGCTTGCTGCATGTTGAAGGAGGGCATGGCAGCAAAGTGTTTCCAGCTAAAGGGAACGTCGTGTTGGGGATATCATGGCAAGTCACCATGAGAGGGTGTGGGCAGCACTGGGCAGGGATAAGATTTGCTCGGGAACCTCGCTGTTTGGGCTGGGGTGTTTGCAATGTAGCCACTGTGTTGTCGGAATGTTGCGTTGTGGTTAAGGCCAGCAAATCCAGAGTTACTGAGGGTAGATGTGGTTTGTGTACATTGGGATTCTATAGGGAAAATGTTGACGTTATGGGATATTTGTGGAAATAGTGTGTTCAGTGTGTTAGTGTTTCAGGCTGGATTCACTCCCATAAAATCATTTTCTTCTGCCATTTCCCTTGGGCTGGCTTTGTTCTTGGACTGCTCTAACATGGGTAGAGTTTCCTACACGGACAGCATGCATGTCTTGGCTTTTTGGAGCACTTCACTGAAGTTCAAGGGGCAAGGGCATCAGTGAGGGCCTCAGTTCTTCCATCAGCATCACAGAAGGGGTTGGATGAGAAGATAAGGGCATCATGGGAGGCCTCCCTGACACCCAGGAGCACAGACCTGAAGGGACAGCCCCGTCTGGATGTGCTCTCCCTCCCTGGCCTCCTTCAGGGTCCCAGACATCATAGCCAGTGATCTGGTCTGGCCTGGCCTCTTCCCGGAAGGTGTGCAGCACTTAGCATCCCATGCATTATTTCTGCCTAAATATTGACGAAGTAATTGTGAAGTCAGCAAGTAAATTCATGTATTCCTATATTCATTGGATAAAACTCTTTCTGGAAAAATGGAGATGTTATCAGTCCTTTCCCCAGGAAATAAACCAAAATGGAATTGGAGTAAGCCTTGGCATGAGCTGCCCACGTGTGGGCAGTAAACCTACTGGAAGCCAGTGGAGCAGAAGGGTTTGTGTTATTTCTGAGTCTTTGCATCTACTTGCATCCGTCCTTCATTGCAGTATAGTCTTTGGGAAAGTTCTACATGTGTTTGTGGGTACTTAGAGGAACCATTCCAATATTGCTTGCTTATATTTTTCTTATATAAAAAAATGAATGCAAAACATGCTTTTGTAGATCATTAATGTTGTAAGTCCTAAAATATAAAATCCTGAAAACCAGCTGAGTCTATTTAATGATTTAGAGCCCTGCTGTCTCTTCTTGTGCTCTGCCTTTGAAGGAAACAGCGATGGCAGGCCAGTGTCAAACACAGACCTGGCGCTGTAAACAGATAGTGCATGCTGGAGAGTGGATGGTGCTTGAGATAAGTTGGACTTCCCAACTGGAAGAGACAATTAGGAATTGCATTTCAATCTTATTTCCTGAACATCCTTTCTGGCTCCTATCTTAAGGATAAATAGAAGCTCAAACCTTCTTGGCCCCTGAGCCTCATCCCCCAATGTCCCCTCATTTCCTTCACACTTCCCAGACCCCGTCCGGGTCCCGTTTCTCTGCCCTCCGCAGCCCAGGCCAGGAGGCCGCCTGCGGAAGGACTGTGTGTGTGTGCCTCTCCTTGCCACATCCCAGAACTGGCCTATTTTACCCAGGAGAAGGAAACCACACCTTGGTCTCCTCCTAGGGATAGATGCAAAAAGCTGCAATTCGAATAATTTTTGTTGTAAGAAGTATTTCTTTTAATATTGCAAATTAGTGGATTTATAATTAGAGAAAATTAGTTAAAAATGTAACTTGTGTTTGTGTATGCATTTATATGCACACTATGGGATATATGTATACGTGTTTATATAGGCTATGTATTAATACATTCATGAGTTATCACTGTATATTCACATGGGGATACACACATAGCATGCACGTGAGTGTGTTTGTGTGTGAATTATTAATATTTACATAGTAATAGAGATGATGTTCTCACGCTCAAGTAGTCGGCCCTTCCCAGATATCAGCGTCACATGCTGCAGAAAGTAAATGCAAAATGCCTAGAAGGGCAGACAAGCTTTGCGCCGCATTGTGGTGGGTGGTGGGTCTTCCACTGACTGCTACCCTGTGTCCCGTGCAGACTGCAGAGAGATCTTGCTCCCCATGATGACTGACCAGCTCAAGTACCACCTGGAGAGGCAGGAGGACTTGGAGGCCTGCTGCCAGCTGCTCAGCAATGTCTTGGAGGTGCTGTACAGGAAGGACGTGGTGAGTGACGCTCTGCGCCAGGCTGCCTTCCTCCCAGGGCCATGCAAGAAGCGTCGTCCTGCCATGTGTCTAAACCACAGGCTCGTGGTACAGTGTTATACTTTACTTGGTTAAAAAGGAAAGGCCTTAATGTTAGGGTTTCACCTCCCTCTTTCTCTCTGTAGAGTTGTACCCTTAAATTAATTTTATTTGTGTGTATAGGGTGATTATTACAGTGTTTATCCTTCCTCACAGAAAATAGTTTTTTATTTCCTGGGTCGTCTTAGTAGAATGCCTCCCAACACCTAGATTTCAATCCTTAAGATCAGACAAAAGGGCTTTGCTGCTTAAAAGTTGGCTGATTACCTGCATTCTTTTCTTCTTTTTTCAATTCTTATTTTTATTAAAATAATACATGCACAAAGTTGTTTTTTAAAAAGCTAGTGGTACTCTTGAGTGTTATTAATATAATGAGCAGAGCAGCTCTCTGCCCCTGTGTCTACAGGTAAATACTTTTGTGCTTTCTTCCTCTTTCTCCTGCCCCCACCCCTTCAGCCAATCAGGTGTCTCCTTTTGCAGATCTAAATTGTGTACTTGATCCTGTGACTATTTTAACCATCAGAAGTGGGTACAAGCACACATGGAAAACGCACCCTATGCCTCCCATCCCTGACCTGTCTGCACACAACCTGTGACCTCACTGATTTCCAAATAAGCCTGGATAGGTGAAAACAGGCCCTTGTATATACCTTTGCTCCTCACCTGGACACAGTGGCCAGGATTTTCAAGTAGACAGGATTTGTGCTTAGCTCTCTCCCGCACAACCCTGGGACGCCTTCCTAGTCAAAGTTCACACACACCTGGTGGCCCCTCCCTGCCAGCACTGGCTCATTCTCCCAGGGCCTGGTTAGTGCTTTTGAAGGAGATCAGATGAAATCTGTTCATGGTGACTGTGGCTCTTCCATCAGCTTTTCAGTGTCATTGCCTTTGGAAAGGTTTTAGAAGCCTTCACCTGGAGGGCAGCCTCCTGTGGTTGCATTCTGGGCTCTTCCCTCTTTGGAGAAGGGCTTGGAGATAGAGAGACTGTATGGCCAAGCCTCACGGAGGAGGTGGTGACCCTAGGGAATGGCCTAGAGGGCACATTTAATCAGGTTCAAAGTTCATGAGGAAGAATCAACACACTAAATAAAAGAAGAAATTTTTACTGATAGAGAATGCCAGGGCAGTGTGAATTTTAGGTAGTTTGCTAAGTGCTACTTAAACATTCTATTCTGTGTGACTGTTTACGTCACTGGGACTTGACGTCTGGAGCCGCTTGGGCTTGCTATCTGCCCGCCTTGCGTCTGCAGATGGCCAAGTGTCTTTAGGAAGCTAATTGGTGGGCTAATCAGGGATCATAAACATTATATTGTTTAAACAGATTTGCTTTTATTTTTAAGAGTTTGCTTAAATTAAATTACTATGATTTTATATGTATAACAAATTATCATTAATGGACTGTAATTAATAAAATGCCTTGAGTTTTCTTCGCGAAGGCTTTTGCCTTTGACAAGGGTCATTTTTCATCTCGTTAAAGGTCGTAATTGATTTTCTCTTTACAGGGTAAACGGATTCAGTGACAGCCACTGGGGCTTGCATGTTAATGTTGTCTTTGGTGTTGGCTCTCACTGATGTGTCTTTCTCCAGGGGCCGACTCAGAGGCATGTCCAGATAATCATGGAGAAGCTTCTCCGGACAGTGAACCGAACCGTCATTTCCATGGGGCGGGATTCCGAACTTATCGTAAGTGCTCAGGGGCATGTGCTTGGATGCTGAACTGGAAAGCTTCTTTCCCGGGAATGTCCCTGAACTCTATCTGGTCTTTTCCAAATGCTGTTTGAAAATAAGCTTATTTTATTACAATAGAGTGAATAGTTGAGACACAGTCTGGTATATAAAATGTCTTCATTTTCCAAGTAAGTGTCAAAGTTGTAGGGTAAGCAAACCAGTATTAGAGAGACAGAAACATTCGATTCTAGTTTTCTCATTACTTACTTCTAGCAAAAGATACGCATTTTCTTCCAAGTCCTCCTCCTTTCAGCAGCTTTTTCTTTCTACAGGTATTAACATTTAAGGTGCCATTAATAAAATTTTATGAGGGACCTTGGAAAGTAATTGATACACTCCAGCTTAGCTGTTTTTTATTGTCTACTCTAATATAGTTTAGGCATTTCCCTTATATGGAGTAGTTAGGCATAGACAACTATTAGTTTTTTTCAAGAATGCTTTAATGATAATTTAACCTTTCAAGTTTCATATCCTGATGCCTTTTCCCAGTGTTTTCTGCTCCCTATGCTGCACCCATTATTAAGTTTGTTTTCTTAGGCAAAAGATCCACACGTAGTTTCCATTTAGTTTTCTAAATTTTTAGTACATGTTATTGTTTAACTAACATTGGTGGTTGACATTTCAAAAAAATAACTTCTCTAATCAAAGGATAAAAAGTCTGTTGAGCATTTTCCCTGGCAGTCAGACGAGGCACATTGGTCTTTCCTGACATGTGACTTTCGTTCTTTCTGCATTTCTGTGGAGGAACGGGAAGGTGAAGCGTGCCTCCTTTGATAGTGTAGCAATAACTTTCCATTTCTGTGGCTGGTGTCACAATAGAGGATGCGGTTTGGGGTGAATCGCAGACAAGTGGCAAAGAAGGACTAGCGCTGCCTTAGTATGTTTCTGTCCAGTAAAGTAGTCTGGTTTATGTCTCAGAGTCCCAGCACATGCTGTGTTCACATGTTCCTTTTTCCAGTATATAGCTCATGTAAGTTTGGACTATAACATGTATGAATTAGAAAGTAAAATGTTTTCAGGTAAGTCGGATTTATTTGCAGTAGACTTTCCCATTATTATGTAAATGTAATTTCTTCATATTCTTCGTGCTAACTATTCTTTTTCATAGTATAGAAACACCTTTATATGCTTAATGTGGAGTGTACACTGAGCCCTATGGAGCGTGACCTGGGGTGACTCTAGAAGCATCCCTGAGGCCTGGTGTTCCTGTCTCCCTGGGCTCATGCTACACGTGCACTCATGCACTCTCACATGTGGAACTGGGAAATGCTCTTAAGGTAGAACAAATGGTGTGTGGCTTGAAGTTGAACCAAGTGTTGTGTCCAACCAAGTATTCTGCTAAGACCTGTCTTGGAATGGGCTGGATTAGAGAGAGGCTGGGCATGACGTGATGGCACTGACGCTGTACAGTGAGTGACTGATGGGCATTCTGGAAATGGTCTCCCTGGTGGGCAGATGAGGGAGACAGCAGATGTGGAGACAGTCCTGTCTCTGGTCGGGGTACATGGTCCTATCTTTAGTTAGTGGGGCATGGTCTGGGGACACAGTCCTGTCTCGGATTAGGACACAGGGCTCTGTCTGTTTGGAGAACACAGTGTTGTGTCTGGTTAGAGGAGCAAGGTACTGTCTTTGGTTAGGTCTTGATACTAGGCATTTGTTTGCCTGATTTAGAGTCCACAGGCCAGCAGTTAAGTGGGGAGAGGAGGGCAGAGAGGAAGCCCATGAAAGTCTGGGTGGGCACCTTGGAATGTGGAGAAGTGGTAGGACATGCTCACAGTTGATCAAAGGGTAGAAGGGACCCTGCAGGGCATCTCCTCTCAAACCCTGTGGTCCAGGGTGTCTTTGGGGAATTTCTCCTGTCTCAGGCATCATGATGATAGTGGTGACAACAATAGCAGCTCTCCATCGAGCACATATTTATATAGTAGGTGCTGTATAACTAATGGGAAGATTCTCATTAATCCTCACCTTCACCCTGCACATGCAACTGCAGAAAATGCCCCGAAGATGGGTAAGAAGTTGTTCAAGACCCCACAGCTAGCGTGGCAGCACTTGCTTGGAGCCCTGGTTTGGTGCCCGAGCTTGTTCACCATCTGTTCTGTAAGTCTGAGGCACATGATGCTGATGGCCATGGCCCGTTGCAGGAGGCATTGAAGGGGATTTGGAGTTGCTCTTAGATCTCCGTCCTCGTTCTTGAGGTATCTCTGCAGGAAAATAAATAAGCACCTTTTTCTTTTCTACCTTTCAGTTATTTCCCTGGGGCCAAACTCCAGGATTTACTGGAGGTGGAAGGGCCAGGCAAGTGTTGGTTGGGTGGCCACTTCCTGAAGGGCTTGCAGTGCCCTGGCTTGGAAGAAACCATGTGTTCTAAAGAACCCTTAGGAGTTACTGTCTATTAAAAACGTCCAAAAATTCCTTTGAATTTCTTTTGTAAAACTAAGCTGTCATGGAAGAAATCTAGAAGAAAATGTTTTAAATAAGCTACAGTTACTTAATGAGTGGTGACAACATCAAGATGTTTTCAAGAAGGGCATTCACCATGAAAATTCGAGTTGTGTAGAAGGCTTTTTCTATCGTGGACCAAACATGAGTCCCATCTCTGGCATCAACAGAGTAGCGAGAGGGAAATGCTACGCTGCTTGGGATGCCCAACCTTGCTCTGCCAATTTGCATCAGATGTAGATTTATGCATTAACTTTTTAATGACACTGTGGGCAATTTGTGAATTCAGATTAGATAAAGGTAGGGCAAAAAATATTCCTGACAAGGTGGACAAAAAACTTAATCAGTGGACCTTCTGGAGTAGAAAAAGAACAGGAAATAGTTTAGAGATCTCTTTTGGGTAAGCTGTACCATCCCATTAGACCTGAGAGATTTCGATCTTTATGTGTTACTCAGTTTTGCATAAATATAGTGGAAATTATATAACTATGAATCAGCTTAAAAATTCTAAGTAGTCACTGGAAATGGATTTAAAAAAATTGAAGTGATTAAAAGGAACTCTCGAATTGATACCCTCCACTTAATGATTTATGCCACGGTGTTATCTATCAACAGTGATACTAGAAATGTGACCTCTCTTTCCATCAGAATAAGATTTAATTGGGAAGTCTGTTATGGCCTGACAATTTCCTCCTGTCTATTTATGTGTGGAACAGAGAACTGGGGAACTTCACACATAATTGGATAAGTTGGGATGTACAATGTAAGGCTTTTCTTTGTATCTGTGATATTTTATAAAAACTCTACTTTGCAGTGTGTATCATTTATTTTAGTTGATTATGTTTGAAACGGGCAGTTGGAATGCAACTCATGCATAGGATGGTAATGTGCCGTGACCCTACGTATTATACTTTCTAAACAAAACAAACTCCATTTGGCAACTGTAGAATTTAGATCGTGTGGATACCTGCCACAGGCCCTGAAACAGCAGCTTTGTAGTAGCCTTACCACAGAATTAAAAGGGCATTTTCTCTGTACTCCAGTGTAGTCTGATGCTGTAGAATAATGGAGTGAAATATTTAGTTTTATATGAAGTCATGTTTCAGATTTTATTTTTGTCTTCCTTTTTAAAAAGCTTTCCGGGTCCTCAGCACTAAGCAGCACTCTTTTCATCATGGGGGGTTCTGAGCAGGTGGCCACCACTGGATTAGGTGGTCTAGTGTGCAGGTGGCCTGGCCAGGCCATTTGGTGACCTGGTACCCCCACATATGCGTGTGTCTTTCCTGGAATAAGTACTTGTGTGAGAAATAGGATGAGAGCTGATGAAATGAGTAGCACATAGTGATGTTCCTTCTCCTATGATATTAGCTGTTCCTTCTTTCAGATGATCAGATTTACATTCTGTTAATGGGTCCTTTAAAAATGTAATCAAGTGAGAAGGACTTTTAAAGATTTTTCTATGGCCTGGATACACACCAGAAGCCTGGAAATTACTCATTCACTAAAATGAAAATGTAAGCTTCTTCCAAGGAAAGGTTCCCTTGGACAATTCAGAGGCGGGCTTAGGGAAGGGGAAAATTCTGCCTGGATTCTCCATGTATTCTTGTGATCACTGGTGCATTTTGACGCATGAGACTCAGTGATGGGAGTTATTTGTCTTCCCCTCTGAACACCAGCGTGGCGGACATTGATGGGATGGGGAGTGTGTTTCATGGTGACAACAGCATCATCGGTGGCGAATTTGCTGTTAGTGAAAATCCAGTGCTTTCTTTGAGCCTGGGTGATTTATAAGGACCTGACATGCTTCTTCATTTGGAAAATAGTGTAATAGAATTGGTTTCCCAGGGAATAGTGCCTTTTTTTTTAACCAAGACTCATAACCAAATATTTTCACAAAAATGTTATAACCCCATGCATGAGCATTCATTTTGAGATGTTTATTCCAGTGGAGTTTAAGGATGAATGTGCTTTTAAAAACCACTATTTTTTCATCTTCATTTCCAAAAGAAAAAATGTTATAAATGTTTCAAATAGATGTGTGGCTTTTGTACACAGCATCAAAAAAAAGTCTCTAATTTGCACTGTTTGCTAATAAATCTACTTCTGAAAATCATCCTAACACATGTGTATGTGTGAGCAGTGATAACTTTATAAGTTCACTTTTTATTTGGTGTTGCTACAGCAATTTTTCCTTCCTTTTTATATTCCTGTATTTTTTCAAGGTTGGTCACTAACTGTGGGTTTACTGCAGAGGAAATAAAAACCCCATCATCGAATGGGCAAAATATGCACCGCATTTCTTGCATACTCATACCAAACTGCAAAGGTGCCTAATTATTGAGCTACTTAGAAGGTAATATGCTGCTTTCATATGACCTTGCCACTGGCCAGAACGTATGCTACACATTATAGCATGATCAGTTTACACTCATTTATGAAACAGGATGTTATTTCTGATCTTTGCATCAGATAGCTGTTTACTTCTGTTAAATAAATCAGCTGCATGCTTAGCGCATGGCTCATGTGCTAGTGATAGAATTTTCATAGCTCAAAGAAGATGTGACTATGTGTAAAGCAGCTGCTCTGATCTTTAGGTGACACCACACCAACGAAACTGCCTTGATTAGTAATCAAGTCAAATTTTACTTGCTGATAAAAATGTTTCCAAAGAATTGATTCATCCGTGGTGGGCTTGGTGAACGTGCCATGCTGTTACAAATGGCACGACATGGAAAAGTATGTGGCCTCTTTCTTGTTTCCTGTTCTTCCTCTCTTCTAGGAAGGGCAAAAAGCAAAACACATTTATTAGATGGTGTGTTTTCTTAGTTTTAATTAACGATCGTGGATCCTGGTTATGACATACCTGCCGTGGTTCACCAAGGAAAATGCAGTGGCAAGGCATCCTTCTTGGAACTGTTTGAGGATTGGAGTCTTTCAGCCTCCTGCTGGGCCATGGACTATGACATTATTTACGCCTGATAGTTCAGCCTCATCTCAGAGCTCCATGGCAGTAGGTAACTCTTCTGCCTTGCAGGATGCATGAGAACGTCTGCCCAAGCCCTTTCCAAGGTAGCAGGGTTTTCCCACACCTTGAGTACCTCCCCACTCATACTCTTCTGGAGTTGGGGTGGAGTTGGGGGAGGGTCTGAGTTTGAAGGAGCACATGCAAAGGCCTGGGGACCTCTGCTGCTTAGAGGTGAGTCACAGACTTGTAGAGTGACCAGTGAGCACCTGTGTGGCAGGAGGCCCTTCATGGTATCTTGGTGTCTATAGGACAGTACTTTTGGGGCAGCATTAGTAGGTAGCGTGAAAATGATTATAGAATGAGACTTGGAATCCTCCCTCCCCTTCCCCCTCCCCCAGGAGGAGGCTGCATCAGGTTTTCCATCCCTTTCTGCATGGATCCCTTGTGTTCAGCCTTTCTTTTCCCTGAGGAACTTGAGGGTAGCAGGAACCTCACTTCCCAGCCTACAGGGCCCCCACCCTGGCACATGGATTCCGTTGTTGCAGATACTGGGATAGGGTGTGGTGGTCTCTCCTGCAAGCTGTCCAGGTGAGGCAGCTGCTGGCTGCCTGTGGAGGCGGGTACACAGCCCAGCTGGGGGGCCCATCTCCCACCTGGGCGGAGGAGAAGAGAGGAAGAAGGTGGCCAATGCCCTGGGGCTGCACCTGTTCCATGGGAGGTCTGTGGAGAAGCTGCCTCCACTGGACCATTGGAAGATTTGCTGTGGCAACACTGGATGGGGTTAGTCGTCTCCTCTGACCTTCTTTCAACATTAGACCTTTGACACATCCTGCTGTGAGCCTGTACGGTGCCCTGTGCACCCTAAAAAGTCATCCTGTATTCCTGGTGGCCAAAGCCTGTGGCAGAGTGCATGACTGGGCAAGCATTTCAGGCCCCTCCCCAGGCCAGGCCAGCCTGGGTGGCAGTGCCCAGGCTACACAGTGGTCTCATCTTCTACACACCTGAGGAAATGCCTTTCAGCCCATTCTCCCTTTATTATTATTTTCTTAGATTCCTTTTATTTTCCCAATTCACTGAGGCCATGAAATAAGTTTAATAGCTGCATAAAATATCATCTTTGATTTTTTTATTTAAAAATTAATAAAGAACTTAATGACAAGTATAATAATTTAATCTCTATACGTAATGCCACATGTACATCTACATGAGGGAACACTGTATGTTTTACCTTGGTTTTGTATCAAAGTTTTTACTTGAATCTTTCCAAGAATCACCATCTGTCAGTGACACATTGCAATTAAACTATGAAATGATTTTGAAAATATTTTTTCTCTATTTTGAAGATAACTTTCTAAGGAGGAATTATTTCATCTTCAGAGGTTCGTTTTTGACTCTGCAAATTAAAAAAAAAATTTTTGGTCTAGACTGGTTTGAAACAGTGACATTATTTTGTATATTAGGATGTCTTTTGTGTAGACAGATATATAGAACTAATTAGAACAGTGCTAACACCCTTATTTCAATTCACTGAGATAGTTGGGGTTCTTAAAACATAAGGAGAGATAACATGTTGCAAACATTTTTATAACTTTAGTTAAAAACAGTATAAAAACATGAAGCACATATTTAAATTTTGAGTCTACATGAAACAATTGCACTTCCTTCATGGTGCAGGATCAACTTGCTCATTGTTCTTGCACAAAAATATTTCTCAATTCTGTTTACTGATATTCAGGGATTTGAATCCTCATATAGTGTTTCCACCAAAGTAGAGAGAGAGAGAGAGAGTGCGTGTTTGAAATTAAAGCATACATCTGCGGTATTGTTTGAGTCACCCCCAGTGAGTATTTATACAATATACTCTTCGTTTTTTGCAAGTCCAGATCTGATTACTGATCACTAGGTCCTTGTAGAATCCAAACACTTAGAACTAAAATAAATTTGCTGTTGAGTGAGGAGGAAAATGCATGACAAGAAGTAGCTCCAATCTGGAAAAAGCAGGTTGAGATCCTTTTACTAAGGTTAGCCACTTTGTGTTTGGCATTTATTCAGTGAGGGGTGCATGTCAGCACTTGATTTGGTAGGAAACTTCTGGACACAAACTTGAAGACTAGGTTTTCTTGTATGTTCACAAACTATTTAAAGTTTAAGTTGTACAAAAAAAGGCAAAATAAGATCCCTACTTCCTATCGTGAAAAGCAAAAAGTTGATAGACAAAGTCAGTAACAGACTAGGGGATTTTGGTTTCTATAAAAAGATACTTGCAAAGGTGCAAAGAAATGAGTGAAAAAATAAAGGAACTAAGATTTACCTTGCAATGCGTAATCAAGAGAGAACTCTAAATGTTGCTGTTGATTTAAAAAATACCTAAAAACATTTGATTCACAGCTTTCCCCTAAGTATGTCATTTAGTACAACTTACTAATAGGTTAAATGTAGGCGACATTAAGTTTGTCCGATGGTAGCAGCTAAACTAAGTCTGCTCTTTCTCTTTGAGATGGTCAGGTCTTCTGCCGTTGTTACAAAGTATAAGCAATTGTGGAAACATCTGGCTGCGCTTACAGTGGTGAGCACTGTCTCAGAGGATTGATCCACAAACACACTTTCTGCCACGGCACAGGACGCCTGTGATTTACTGGTGACTGTATCAGCCATGGTGTATCTGTGCGTGTGTTTTCAAATTCTTGCCAGAATTTATCAGTTGACCTTTGAATACCAAAAGATTAAAAACGAGATCTAAGAAAGCTTAGTGTCCAATAGCTCTGACCCTGTCAACTTGCAGTAATTAAAGGCATATCCTGACTTTGGGGGACTCCTGGCTGCTGGCCATTTGGAAGGTGAGCAGTAAACATGTCCTAAGTCTGGAGATGAAGAGGATGCTAAATTTGAAGTGTCAATGTGACACTGAGATGTGGTCACTCGGCTTAGCGCTACAGCACATGAAGGCAAATATACATATAGTCACATTTTAGAGATTATTCATGGTCTCCGACCACTTGAAAAAATTGTGCTTTCTCCGGAATTTGATGTGCTGAAAATTGCACTCGCCCCCTGCTTATTTGCAAAATGAAACATAAAAATGAAGTCCTTTGCAAACATAAGGCTTGCTTTTTCTTCTCATTAGTTACAAAAAATAAAGGCTTGAAAATAACTATGAGTTTTAGCTGTGTACAGAGTGATACCTGCTGTTTTGCAGGTTGATAAACGTATTACTTGCAGATCGGGGAGCGGGGAGGGAATAGAATTTTTACTTATCATCTCTGACTACATAAGTTTCACTTCAGATTTTACATCCCACATTAGGGAACTGCAAAGAACAGCTGGCAAGGAGTGACATTGAATACCTTGCTTCTGTTAGTTATCTGTTGGTACAAAGGCCTTTTTGGTACGCAGAGCGGGAAGTGGGTGGTGCCCAAATGGGCACTCTAGTTCCCTCCATCCTATTCATGTTGAAAAAGGATTGACTGAACTCCAGTGGGTTTTAAAGACGGCCTTGAGACTCCAAACACCATGAGTTTTAAAGGAACCAGAGTTTCCATCTTCCATGCTTTTTAGATTCAGTTTTGGATTTTTGCTTGGGAGCGGAGGAGCAAGTCTCCTGAGAGTAAGGCGAAGGTGCAACCTGAGTTTCCTCAATGGGATGGAGTTTTCTCAGAACTGGCTGGAGTTTGTCTTCTTGCTGCTTAAAATCCAGCTCCACACTAGAAAGAAAGGATAGTGAAGAATTTAGTGTTTGATCCTTCCCATATAAAGACCCTACCTTAATGATAGCAAAATTCGGTGACCTCCTACCAGAGTCATGATCATTCATGGTTTGCTTGTAATGTGATTTTATGGTATAATAATATGCAATTGGCTTTTCTATGTTTTAGCTCTAGGTCTCTGTGAAATATTTCAAATAGGCTCATTTTCTTTGGAAAATAACTTATTTGCTTTCATGGGTGACGCTTTAAAGTTTTGTTAATGTACATAGTTGGTATCAAAGTATACAATGTATTTGTTGAAATGAAAAGTGTAAAATATGAATGACCTCATTGTTTGTCCATAGACTTCTCACACGTGCTTCATGGGATAAAAATAGATCACCAAAAATGTGAGTGGGCTGAGGTCATCTTAATGCACATATACCACGTGCATGCAAGCTCTATGCTGTGCACTGTGTCACACGATCAGAGACATCTGTTTATCTCACATGAAACAATCGCAGTAGGAAATGACCTTGGTTTATGTTCTCCTTCCAAAATCTCATCCATCTGAAAAACTGGTCAGAGCTGTAGTGCCCGACGCTGGGGAAAACTGTGTTCACCGAGTTGACACCATTGACTGCTACTCAGTTGTCATCAAACAGTTTCCCAGGGAGAAACATGGATTGTGTTCAGTAAAAACAACACTAAATTGTAATTACTTCCATTACAATTAAGCTGAAGTCATAGTGTGCAAACACGTAGCCACGTGGAAGGATGTTTGCCAGTAGTGATGATGTTGTGTTAGAAAGATGGGGTTAAAGATGATTTTTTAAAATACACATTCTTTCATATATTAATGAAATTTCTCTGAAGAAGCCCATCAACTTGCCTAGAGTCCTCCTTCCTTTCCATGCCTTTGAAAAGGACCACTTTCCCTCACTCTTACTCCTAACAGGTTCCCATGGCATTTGGGAGAGCAGTCCACAGCCATGTGTTGTTTTTCATGGAAATCCCGGCATGCAGACACTCGCCCCCCTCCTGCTCACCCCCATCCCTGCCAGGTACCCTGTGGTCTGGGCCAGGGTGCTGCGTCCCGCTAGGCCCGGGGAAAATTCTGCTCTGTCCTCCTCCTGTGTCTGGTCTGGATGCCAGACTAAATGTCAGTAGATTTCAGGAAAGGCTCAGTGATGATGATAATGCATGAGTTCATAACATTTCATATCCACTGGAACTGTAAACCATTTATAAACATGAAATCCTATTGATTTAGAGAACCATTAATCCGAGCCAAATTTTGACATTTTAGAAAGACAAAACAGCAAAGCTGTATTATCTGGAGTTCTAAAACAAGTTCAAGACCCATCTAATAGACCATTTTATGTTTTAAATCCACTCTTCCATTTTTCTTATTTGTCAAAGACTATATATAGTATTACTCAAAAATTAAAAAAAAAAGTGTCAGAGAGGTTTATGGCGAGTTACCCCCTGCTCCTAAAATTAGAGTAATTCTTCCCCCCATTTCAAAGGGCCTTTCTGAGTTATGCTGAAATTCACAGGAAGTAGAATAAAATTTTAGGAACTTAATTAAATCTTGCTAATTGAGAATATGTGATAATGGAGGCACAATCCCTCTTAAGGACAGTCGCCAAAAGTGCCATCTGAGGATGTGCTCGCTTTATGAAATTCAAGCCCGAGTTCTGTGCTGTGGTGCAGGAGGGAGAACATGGCATTTCCACCCACTCTTCCACCTGATGCTGGGTGGGGAGTAGGGGTGTCATTAAGCTTCAGTCTCCTCCACTTCAAGGAGAGATAGTAATTCCTGTCCTGACCATCTCACTGAATTATGGTAACAGTCTATCCTCTTACCCACCCCCCAAAAAAGCCCATGAAAGTCTTTCCTAAACTATAAGATGCAATTGAAATATTATTATTAGTATCTGATAATATCCTTATTATCTGTTGATTACTAATTTAATAATGGGAATAAGAGCTAACTAATAAACATATCTATTAGAGAATCCTTCAACTTGGACATTTAACAAGGAAAACACGAGCTTTTCAATCGAGTCTGTGAATATCTGGTATGTCAGGTGCAAATACGCTTGGCTAATATTGAAAGTGTGCTCTCCAGATCATAACCACCTCAACAGTCCCAGATAGGTTTTGAGTTATTAGAATGGAGGGCAGGTGCTAGCATTTCCTAGACTAACAGTACAGTTCTGGGTATCTGTAATTATTGAATTCCCATTAAGCAACTACACTGGGAATCCTGTTATTAACCAATTTATCACACCAAAGAACCATGTAATCACAAGGTAATCTAATCTGAGTTCTTGTTAACAGAACGACTCAGTGTTATCTGTTGAGTTGATTCCTGTTTGCATGTCCCCGTTACGCTGCACTGGGAAGTACAGCCAGGAGCGGGTTCCTTGGTGGGGACGTGCATGAGCCTGTGAAATGCTGGCAGTGAGGCCGGTGAGGGGGCTGTGAGCTGCCACCCCACAGCCCCCCAGTCCGTAGCATGCGAGTTACAGCGCATCTGCTGTGGGTGATGGATGTGCCCCAGCCAGGTCATGTGTGGAGGTGCATGCACTAGCTAGTTGGTAGGAATAATGTACGTCGCTTGCATACTGCTTTCTGCTGTGTGACGTTTCTTGTCGGGGAAGGAGCACACTAGGTCCCTGGGTTGAGTCTGAAGCGGACAGTTGGCTGGAGAGGGTGGTATCAGAAGGTTACTAGTCTGGCCAACTCCGGCTGCTAGAGAACAAAAGTCCCTTTGGTCTACAGCCAAGTGGCCAGAAGAAAGCAACCACCTGCTATCCTGGGTGCGATGGAAGACTCAGACGAAAGCTGCTGGTGACATTCTGGGACACTATTACTCCCTTGGATGCAGACTGCCCTCCATGTTTAAGACAGAGACTTGACCAGATAGGACGGGGGCCTGCCTGCTGGACAGTGGTGGTCTGGCTTTGAGGGTCATGGCTGCTCAGCAGATGTGTGGTGTGTGTGGTGGTCCCCACCCCTGGTGCCATGTCTTTGTCTCTTGCTACCTTCTTCATGGTGATTACTTCCCCCCAACCTGAAATACCCTTCCTGGCTCCTGGCATGGCTGGGCACTCCTTGTCTCACTGTCCCTTGGGTACAAACACCCTGCTCATTGGTGGACCTCCTTCCAAAAGACTGCCTGTTATCCATCCGTTCTTATTTCCTTCTCTGCGCTGACCATCGACAACTATTTTGTTTGTTTCCATATTACTTTGCCTCCACCTTCCCAAATGCAGGTGCCATGACGTCATCCTGTCTCTGTCCCCAGTAACTATGTCAGGGCCTGAGTCACGGTGGTTGCCTAAATAATATTGCCAGAATTAATGAATGAGAACAGAGCCTGGGAAGACAAATTCTACCCCGGCTTAGTCCTGGCTGCCCAGCACTGCTTGGCTTGGCCCGTGACACTGCCGTTGCTGCCCCGCCCTCCTCCCACGCCAAGGTCCCCTCCTTGCCACAGACAAAGTGCTGCTCCCGGCGGCAATGCTGTTGGAACCACTCCAGGTGGAGTCTGTGGCCTGGTTCCATTCCATCAGAACTTAATCTAAGAGGATTTTGAAACTTATTCTGCCAGAAACACCCCCGGATCTTTTCGGAGTTCAGCTCCGTGCCCCGACTCCCTCCTTCTCTTTTTCTAGGATTATGCAGTGAGATCTTGGCTAGGATGGGCAGGGTCCCATCCTTGGACAAGCAGGGTGTGCTTGTGAGCCTCCAGCTGCTCCTGTTGCTGTGCCAGGGGAAACCTGGAGTGTTATTTTATTCCCTTTTCATTTTTCCTGTCAGCCAGAGGAGGGCCTAGGCCTGAGCTGAGGGCCTGGCCATTGTTTTCTGGGTGATGTTGCTTCTAAGTGCCGTCAAAGTCACATGCCCCCAATCATGTTGTTTGGACCTGCCTTCCCAGGGTGGTACCAGCACAGAAGCTTATCCTACAGCCACACAGGCAGACAGGAAGTCTGGGCTCCAGACCGCAGGGGTCGGCTGGGGCTTTGCACAGCTCCCTGCAATCCCCTGGGTCTCACTGCCCACTCCCTGCCTGCGGGATCTGGCATTTGTAATGCACTGGCAAGGGGATGTGCACATCACGGTGAATGCTTAAGCAGCCTGGGAAAAGTCTGACTCTTGAGATTCAAGGCCTGCATCTAAAGGGGCTGGAGCCAGGCCAGCCTTACCCGTGTGAGGTATGCTCTCTTAAATGCCTCAAACACTGGCTGCAGACTGTGCTGGGTGAGACAGAAAGATGCCTGGACTGCTGGAGGTGTTTGCAAGATAGAAAGCCCGGAGAACTATGGTCATTTACCCGCGCGGCTCTCCTTTCCCTACCTACGTCTCCATTCTGCCTCCTGCCCAGGGAACCGTCCAACAAAACACTTGTGCTAAGAGCTCCATGTGCTCTGAACCTGTGTTGCTATCACATACTCCCTGCGACTCATTGTGGTGCGTGATTAAAGCAATGGAAGGCAGATTTAATTTCTTTGGTTAGTCTTTTTCTCTTAAAAATGAGTTTTTAAGTATGTGTACTTTCTTACAATGTTACTATTTTGGACATTTCCAAAGAAATAAGTATCTGCCCTCAGTCTCCAGCTGCTCTGTCCGCCTGCACCCAAGCTTCATTGTCTTTCTGGAGATGGCGCCAGGCTCCGTAGTGACACTCTCCCCACCGCTGCATGTGGTTTTGCACAGCCGTGTCCTTCTTGCTTCTCCAGTTTATGTGGTTTGTCACATGCTCCTATAAATACTCAGGCCCTGCCACAGTTTTTTTAGCAAGCTGTCACCGACTCCTCCAGTTAAAAAGGAATACATTTTCCAAAGGCCCTTTCTTCTTTCTTCAGTCCCCTGAGAGTAGCAGTAAAGAGTTAAAAGCAGGTGGGTTTGGCTCCCAATTGCTTGCTTGTGTTCTGGAGTGGAGGAAAACCTGAAGCCTTTGATTCCTCCGGCCTCGACAGTGCTGCATGGCTCACTGGACAGCAGATCAGAGGCCTCTTCTTTTAATTCTTGCATTAGATCTCAGGGCCCCCCAGTGCTAACTGTGGATCTCACTGACACGTGTTCTGCCACTGTGGACAAATCAGCTTACCCTGGGGACCTGAGCTTCCATGGCTGTGAAATGGCAGCTGAGACGAGCTCCCACCCCACAGGGGGATCCCTATGAAAACCCCCCATGCCGAGAAGCACAGCACAAGCCCAGGAGGGCCAGCCCATCATGGTGTGGGATGGCTCTCACTTGGGGCTTTGGATGGGACAAATCACTTCCCAAAAGCACTACACTTTGGGGCTTCCCCAAAGCCAACAACATCATGTGAAGTTGGCTACACCTGGCCGGCTTTGCCTTAGTACCGTGAGCAACACCATCATCACCCAGAGGAAGCTGAAAGTTAGGGTCCAGAGTCTAGGCCTGGCTCTCTCCCTCGCATGCCAGGCGAATTTAGGCAAGTCGCTTCTTTCTGAGCCTTGGTGACCTGGGCTACCTCTCTAGGCTGTGAAAGAACCAGGACTCCAAGTAGCCATCGTTCTCTTCTGAACATATTTCCAGTGGCTGTCCCACAGGCACGGTGAATCCAGCATGCCCAAGACCAAGTCTTGCCCCCAGATTGCTCCTCTGTCCTTTCAGACACAGCTGGCAGCCACATTCCTCCAGCTGGCAGGCTACAGATGCTGGGGTCAGGCTCACTGTGTCCCCTGCTGCCTCTCCAGCGCTAGGTCCAGTGGATTTGCCTTCAACACAGTCCCCTGGGTGCTTCCTACACTGCCCTTCCACTGCCCTTGCCCGAACCTCCACATTTCCCTCTCTGGGCATTGAAACCGCTGAATCTCTTTCATTCTTTCTTCCTTCTCTTCCACTCCCCAGTCACCAGAGTCACCTTAGGAAAACCAGCAAACTCCGTGTCCAACTTCTGCTTATCCTTCAAAACCTGGGTCACATGTCATCTCTTCTTTCTGTGGATTTGCCAGAACAACCAAGTCCACTCGCGCCTCCAGTCACACCCGACATGTCTGGGATGAGCTGCTCCCCTGCCAGGGCTCTCTGCAGACTTTTACTAGAGCACATTTCATCTTGGATCGTAGCTATTTTTTCTCAGATCTGTGACCTCTTTGAGGGACGGTCCATGTTTAATTCATCTTTTGTCTGTGGTGCATTTAGCACAGCCCCGGCTCTGAACATGCTCTCTTTGTTTGCTGAGTTGAAATAAACTGATGAACGGAACCAAATCCCCTAACTTCTAATCTCAGCAAAATGCTGCTGCCCTATTTTCTCTTTTTATTCAAAATTTATTTATGTAATTCTATTTATCTATATAATTTGTTATATAATGTGCATATATTATATACCTGTTTTATATATATGGATCCCATTCCAATAGTTTAAAATATTAGTAATTTGTAATTACTAGCTTTTTAACACTTGAAACACAGAATTGATTCACTATAGCTTTGGATCCACTGCTCACCACTATTTCACATAGTAGGTGTATAATCAGTGTCTACAGAATCACTGTAAGGTTTAAAATATCAGAAACAGATGGCTAATCAATATTAATACTCTAACTATAAGATCTATCTCCCTTTGGTAGCACACTATGACAAGGAAATTATAATTATTGCTTTTTAAAAAAAGCATTGGCCAGATATCCCATCTGTAAATTATACTGTGAAGTGTCCAAAGTTACAGTCAGACAGTGCCTTTCTGAGTGCATCCTGGATATTCTCCCTGACTGCACCGGAGACCTGGCTGGAATAAAGTTCCATCCTGGGTGTCCTCCTACCCTACAGCTCTCTCTGGAGTACAGACACTGCTCTGGTGCCCAGGCCTCACCTAGGTGCCTGAGTCTGAGGGCAGGGCGGGTGCACAGGGATCAGGGAACTACATTATGGCATCCCTTAAAGTTGTGCCATGAGGAAGTGGAGGCTGAACTCAAGTCACTTTCATAACCTCTGCCCACCATAATTTCTCCAGTAGGAAAGAGACCAGATGACTAACAGGACTGTCGTGTATTAAGCATATCTTATGTCATCCTCCTAGGAAGCCCCGAAGATCATACATTATAATTAGAAAGAATCAATCATTTATTAAACATATCAATCAATACACTGTTGTCCCTGACCTCAACAGAGAGCTCACAATTTTCTATCTTTGGGCAGAAACCGTGTTGTAACTGCAGTGAAGAGGAGGAAATACGGGACTGTCTTCTTGTCCAAAACTGGTTGCAGGGAACCCCTTGGGTGCTGGGTGGACCACAGGTCAGGGGCTGGCCATTATCTGGGCCCGTATCTCACCTGTGTCATTTTGAAGGTGGACATGCTTCTGCCCAGAGAGGTTGGTGACTTCCTGGGCTCTCAGTGCTGGAGCCAAGAATGCAAAGCTGCGCTACCTCCCTGGGCCATGAGCCCAGAACTCTGGTTTCTAGATGCAATGCGGTAAGGAGCTCCCCCTCCTTTCTGACGTCTGCTGAGAGAGTCACCCCCACTGATATGGAGCAATGACAATTCTCCTCATGCATGGAAGACCATTAGCTTCTTGCATGTCCTCTGGTATCACCAGAGACTGGTCTAAACCTCAGCTTCCCCATGGACTTCCACGATGTCATCTTCAGAGATGACAGGGTTCTTTCAAGAGGACTGTGCAGAAGAGCCTGCTGAATGGACTCAGTGGCTACGGTCATCTCTAGTCATGGCATTCCCCATGGAATTTCATACAGCCTTACTCCGGGACTCGTGGCAGAGGCTGGACCCTGTATTTAGCCCCTGGAAGAATCTCTACATTCATCTAAAAATGAATTACATTTATCTTCCAACCAATCTAACAGTGTAACCCCCTGGTGCTGCTTTGAGCATCAGTACCTGCCTCCTGACCTTTTACCTTTGGGCATGACCAAAGGTGAGGGCCATTGGTATAATTAGCCTTTCTCTGCTGGAGAAGTTTTATCTAACTGCTTTACAAATAATATGTTGAGATGAGTAATCAGTTTTCAGTTTTACGGTTGTAATCAGTTTTACAGCATCAAGAGAATTTGGTGTTTCTGAAAGTTACTAAAAATGACTAAAATCTAAATCCTTACATATTGGGGGAAAGAAATAATATTTGGAGAATTCTAATAGTATAGGGAAAAAAAACTTGGATTATTAGCTTTGGAAATTTTCAAGGAGAATTTTGAGGTCTAGTCGAAATCGTTTTTTTTCTGACTTTTAATTTACTGTTTAAAAATATATTTCCTTGTACCAGAATAATGTTGTGTAAGGTAGTATTCAGGGATTTCTTTCTGTAATCTTCCCACCCTGTCACTCGCTGTAAATACTAGGAACAAAGCACCAAACATTAGACAAAAGGCTAATTTCCCCCACCTCAGTTCATGTTGTTAAAGAACTTAACATGCACAAGTGGTGGTAATTGAAGCAGGACTCGAAAGGGCATTTCCAAGAAGAGATAATCACTGCAGGACAAAGGCTGCAAAGACTCCACTCCAAGTGGGCTCTGGACAGGCTAGAATTGGCACCATTTCTGCATACAAATGCAATTACCTCACTTAACAATAGGACTTCATTAGTCAGAAGGCTTTCGGTTCTGCGGGCTGGTCTTGGACATGCACCACCCTAGCCAGCTCCCATTTTGTAGTATGCTCGGAATCGGGGGAGTCAGGGTGCGTGATTTTGTCTGGAAGTCTTTGCAGCCTTCGCTTTTGTGCTCTTATTGGTGATGCAATTACCAAGGATGATGTGAGCAAATGCAACCCATCCCTTTTATGAATTCCTCATTCAATTTTACAATATTAGGGTATTTTCCTCATCTCTGCTGAAATTCTCCAGTCATTTGGGGAACAAATTTGCATAATTTAGGAGCTTCCTACTTGAGAAGCAGTCAAAGATTTCGATGTACTGGAACATTCCCCAGCTGCTACAAAGATGAGTGCTCACGGGCAGCACAGCATCCCTGTCCATCCTTGGGGATGCTCTGACTGTTTCTCCCCAATTCCTGCCCATAGTCCCTAACTGTCTAGCCTAGAGGGCTCTAGAGAACACATGTACATCTTCCCTAACTCCCTCCATGGCGATCCTGTTTTCTTGGAGTCTGCTCTGCCAGGTAAAACATCCCCTTGCCTTCATCTCCTGGCCTTTCATGCCCTTGCATCTGTGGCACACACCTTCCGTGCACAGGACTCCCTTTTGTCTCAGCTCTGTTGCTAGCCTCACTGTAGGGTGTTAGGGCAAGGGGTGGGCATGCAGTAATCTTCAGTGAGAGTCAAACTCCTGCCCACCTCCCAGTGCCTTGTGCAGAGCCTGTCTCCTAGGAGTCCCTTGAAAAAATGCTTGTTCAATAAATGAATATAAGCTCCCCAAATGGAAAAGGCTCAGGCAGATTTTCAAAATGGTGGTTTGGAATTCTGCATACGCTTGACCATGTCATATCGAGTGATGAGAGTGTGACACAGACAACAGGATAGCCCACAAGCTCCTTCCCTCCGTGGTGTCAGAAACAATGTGACAGACCTGTGGCATTCCCAACCAGTCAGGTTCCGAGCCCACCATTGATCTACAGTAGAATTATTAGTACCACTTGTTTGGTGGCCTTGGTGATCCAGAAATGAAACAGGCATGGACAGTGTCCTGGAGGATGCCATTGCTCAGGTTTGGTACCTAATGGTAGGAGTTCTAACACTGTACAAGACTTCCAATTCTAGTCAAGATACTACTTAATAAATCTGAGTCAGCATTGCTATTATTTTTCAAATCTTGCTTCCATCCCCAAAAGCCTTTGAATTGAGGTTGGCACATATTATTTTCATACTAACTGTACAAATTAGAATTTAGATCATTCTGTTGCAGTATTATTTTACAAATTAACCATTTCAGTAAAAGAGGGAAAGGATGGATTTGCCAGTGGTATGTTTCATTGTTCTTTTCTGAAACAAAATCTGAACAAAAGGTGAATCATCAGTAGTGTGACTCATCAGACTAGTCTGACAAAAGAATTACTAAAATAGGATGGATACAGAAGATTTCAACTGCTTATGAGCAAAGATTATATTAGTAATTTATCCTTAAAACATTTTCTGAAATAATTACAGCATATTTTGACAAGAAATATGGAAGATAAGCTAGAAAAGTTTTACTAAAGAAAAGTGAAACTTGAATCTCTTTTAATCTTCTTTCATGGTGAGATGGTCTTTAATTAAAATATCACAATTGGTCTAGATCAAAATCGAAGGGCTGTCATCTTAGGGAAAAAATATAATGATGTCAACTGTCTTAAAATTTCCAGTTATCAAAAATACCGCTTCGTTACTTGGGGTTTCATTAGGCTAGGAGCAGGACAATCAATTCTCTGCCCAAAGTGTTGTTCAAGTCCATGTACATTGATTTGCCAATGAGGGCGTGGGTGTTTTCTATTGAGAAATGCCTGTGGCCGCCCACACTTGTACCACCGTGCACACTCTGAGTTGAAGGTGTCAGATCCATTTCTTTCATAATTATAAAAACTGGCCCTTGGGATTTCAGAGCTGGGAGGAACCTTCTTAATCCCTTAATGCAATCCTGCAGGATTTAGAGATGGAGTGGACACCCCACCCAAGAGAGAGTGGAAGCCCAGCCCTAACCTCCCCGATGCCGACTACCTGAGCTGCAGGTTCTGATAGGCTGGTGTTTCCAACCTTTCGCTCATGGAACTGGCAGCCTTTTTCCTGAAATTGCTTTAAGACCTTTTGTCCTTTTGATGTTTATTCAAGTCCTGTGTATTTCCATGACGGAATTATTTTTTGCAGAGAAATACGTACCTCCACCTATGGCAAAGGTACACATTTATTACAAGACAGTGTTGACAAAACCACAGGCAGCCAGGTCTAGAACATGGCACTCTTCTCATCTCCCTGGGCCAAATGTTACTGAAAACACGATGCATGGCCATGCTGCTCAGAGAGAGTAATTGGGTTTCGAGTGAAAAGCAGTGTTTAAATGCAAGACAGGCAGGGTCAAATTCATTGACCTCCAGGGCTTTCTGCCTTCCAGCAAGCAGGGTATGACAAATTGCAACATGTGGACACTGGCAGCTTCGATGGCCCCTTGTGTTCTCAAGCCTCTGGGACAACCACAGTCCTGTGGCATTTTAAGATTTTGAAACTCCTTTAACCTACTCAATCCCAGGTGCTCCAGGCATCCCACAGGGAGGATGGAGAAGAGGGGAGAGAAGTTGGTGCAGGGACTCACAGGAGAGTTCCTGGGCTCTCGGAGCTTGTTTGCAAGAGCCTGGCTGACACAGCCTGGCTTTGAATGGACCACAGGGACTCTGACCTTGAGCTACAACTGTCTCCTTCTGCTGCGATTGTCTCTCTATAGAGTTGTATGCAGGAATTGAAGGAGGACTTGTTTGCAAGTTTTCATGGTCAGGACAAGAAATGGACTTAAATCAATAAAGTCTTTGAAATTTGGAAACTCCCTCTGGCCCTCTTTGGGTCTATACTGCTAAGATGCTGTGGCCACCCATGTGTACTACTACAGGGACACCTGAACAGGTGATTCCTCCTGCCCAGGACTTATTAGGTTTTGAATGCTTTCCTAATAAAGAAAATATTCTTAAAGAAGTATTTGACATTCAGGGATTAACTCACAGAGCTTACTGCAAGCTGAGAAATCATCTGGGCTCAATTCCCTCTGGCTCCACACTCATGCTTCTTTTTGGTGAACTGGGACCCTGAGGGAAGTTACCTGTCCTGGTGTATCAACAACTCTCAGCCACCAGGGCAGAATCAGATAGATAGAGTCTTCCAAGAACCAGTGACGTTTTCTATTCCTTCTAGTACATCAGTCATTGGTATTCAGATAGGATTATAGAAGCTCCCCTAACTGATGTGCCAGATTAACCACCACTGCCCTTTCTTCAGGACATGAGTGACACCCCCACAAGACTGGGGACTCCTAACTTAGTCTTCTGTTGACCTGTGACCCTCTATGCTTCTCGAGCCGTGTGCTTGCCACAAGGGTGCTGGCATTTGTTCCCGAACCTGTTTATGCCATTTGTACTCACTACTGAGATGATTTCAATATTGAATGTTGTGTAAGCTAATGAGGCAAGAGAGAATTATTATTTTTGTAAGTTAGATGCTTTGGAAGGAATAGAGTACTGCAAAATAATGAATGTTAAAAAGGCTGAGGCAAATGAAGTATGCACCAGAAGGATTCTGAAATTCGATTCCATCACAAGACTTTGCTCCACTTTAAAGAAGGGAAAACTGGTATGGTTCATGGAATCTAACTCGGAACCGCAGCAGGGGTGCCCACATTCAAAGAAAACATGTGGGCCTCGCCTCAAAAGACTGGCATAACTTTAAGTCATGTAAATGCAAGATTTCAATTTATGAGATTCAAATTAAAATAACATGTTTAAGTTAGGTACATGCCACTTTGTATGATTTCCTCGTTGACTGATTTTTTAAATTAACAGACGAGGTTTCACTCCCTGTTACCTGTTTCTGCTGACCTCAGAAAACTGGTCCCGCGTCAGTAACCATTGTAAGAGTAACTTTTCAACTTCAACTATTTCCCTTATAAAGGGATAGGAACGTTGGGAAACAGAGCTTGATGAGTTGCCTGTGTTCAACTTGGTAGTAAGAATGAGATCTTTCTTTGGATATTAGCTAGAAGACTTCGGGGGCAGTGGGAGCCCAGCTGAAATGCCGTTCTACAGGATGTTCTGGGACCTGCCCACTAAGCCTTTCAGAGTAACTTCTGTCTGCAGAAAAAGTTCAAGGGTTGTGGGAAATTTTTTTGTTGTTATTATGACTCTGAAGGGAATGCTCTTAAAATACTTTCCTGCCAGAGAGATCTAAACCTCCACTTCTCCTCTAGTACCACCCCTCCCGGGATGCTTCTCACGTCTGTACAGGGCTGATGGCAGGGCCTTGAGTCTGCAGAGGGCCTGTCTCTTTTCAGTGTCTGAAGATTCCTGCCACCAAATCAACGGCCAGAACCATCCCTCCTTCAGTGAGAAGGTCTCTGCGAGTGGACATGCCATTTTCCCAGTGCATATGAGACAACCAAAGTGGTCATAGTGGCTCATCTCTCTCTCTGAGTCTCACTAATTTTGGCCAGTTCCTGTGGTGCTGGACACTCAGTCTTCGTGGAAACTGGCCTGTGGCTGATGTGTGTTGGGATTCATGCAGAATGTTGCTTAAAACAAAATAGTAACCACTTAAGACTAATTCCCGAAGAGACAGATTCTTGTCCTTCACAGACTTGTTAAATCACTTTTGATGTAAGTTAGTTCTGGATTTGGAGCTAAATTTAAATTATTTTGGTTATGTTGGACAGTGTTCTAATAAATTCCTTTTTCAATCACCCTCAAAATGTTAAATAGGTTTAGGCTGAACAAGCTCATTCTCTGAACCTTCTCTGGAAGTCCGTGCACACTTCTGCCTTGTTGCGTAAAAGCCTGCACGAGCCTTGGCTCCCAGAGTAACAACAGCTGAATTCTGAGGATTACTGGGCGATCTACATCCTTCACTTCTTTTCCTAATTTGCTGATGTTAGTGAAAGGTTATTCTGTGTCAGAGTTCCATCCCTTCACTATCTCTGAGGCTGTAATTTGGAGGAGTTATTGAAGACCGACTTGCATGGGTGCTTGATCTTAACCCTCCTCATTAGCAATAGCTAAGAACGATCAGTGGCTTGGCATATGCTATGTCAGGGCTGCTGAGGGGGGTGCCGGCTCCCTGCCACCTGCCAAAAGGCCTTCCCAGTTTGTGTGTGCCTTTTGCAAGACCTTAAAGTGGGGATGGTTCCAGGAAGGTAGGTTTTTCAACTTCAGCTCTGTTGACATTTTGGACTGGGTAAGTCTTGGTTGTGGGGGACTGTCCTGTGCAGCACAGGATGCTGGGAGCATTCCTGGCCTTTACTACTAGGTGCCAGCAGCACCTCCCCAGTTGTGACAACTGGAAATGTACCCCCCACCCCCCGACTTTACCAAACGTCCTATTGGTTGAGAACCTCTGCAGGATGGAATGTGCTCAGGTGGCATCCGTTGCTCAGCTCTACCTGGTGGTTGCTGCTGCCTGCTCCCAGACGAGGTCCCCAGGTGGTCCAACTCTGCTTTTAAAGAACCTGGGCCCTGTCTGGGATACTCTGCCTGGAGTGGGGATGTTTGTGGCCGAATCCATGTTTTCCCCTGGGAAAGAAACCTGATGCATCCAAGATTGTGTAGCTCAAGTTTTCCTGCTCTGTCTGATGATAACTTGGAAGAGCTTTTTAGAGGGTGGTTTGGGGGAAGGTGGGGTTCCTTTACACACTTTTAGATACAGAACTATTCAGTTGTAATTGTTTTCTGATAATTTGACAGATTAAAATTATTGTTCATTTTTAATTTTAAAAAAATGTATTAAATCATTACATTCCTCATGCCCTTGTATTTTGTTTGTGAAAATTACATCTGAAAAAAAAAATAACAATTACTTTGAAGATTCTGACCGTATCTTTAATCCTAAATTACTGGTAAAAGCCAAACACAGCTTTTGCCTTTTGGAAGTTTCTGCCGTATTCTTACTGATGTCAGTAACACAAACAAACTTCAAATTAAAAAACACAAGGAAGATTTGTAGGGGCTCCAGAGAGGGGATTCTGCCCAGTGGTGCTGCAAGTGCCACAATCCTCATGAGTGCCCAGGAAATAAAATCGCACGTTTACTGTGAGCAGCGCAGTCCTTCCGTGGCAATCCTAGCACATATGGTGTGGTTTCAAGCCTTTGATCTATACCCTCTGAAGGGCTTATATTTTATAGCCTTTGCAGAACACAGTGCAGTGCTCGTGGCTATTGATTCCAAGGGAGCAAGCCATCAAACTTATACCGATTCCTAAAACCTCTAAGATGCATTTGCAAGACAAATGGGTGTAAGCTCTCCCTCATCCCATGATGATATACCTGGGATGGAGTCTTTAGAGGTAGCTTAGAATTATGGTCAAGTAAGGTCCTTTACTTTTTGTGTGACAGAATCACCCCAGCATGGCCCCAGATGGTTCTTGCATTCATGGGTAAACATCATTTGTCACTCATAATAAAAAAAAAAAAAAAGGTGGGAAGAGGAGAACGTTAACATACCTATAGATAATACATGCACTGTTCCTGCATGTGTCACAATTAGCTGTGTCTTGCCCCGTCCGATATGAAAGCCTACAAGATAAGAACAGGAGAGCATTACAAGTGGTGGCTGGGGGTCACTGGCCTTATAGAGCAGACACGCCTCACATCAGATGCCTTCCCGATGACAGGCTCGTCATGGTCATAGAAATTGATTAATATGCTTCCCATGTTGCTCCTGTCTCTGCCTTTATTGCACAAAACCAATGCAACACCTACAGTTAAGATGATATTTAAATTAAATTTAGAACATGAACATAAGCTACTGGATGAAGTAAATAATCTGATTTTGTTATAAGCATAGGGAACTTGGGATGTTTCAGGGCAGCTTTAATTTATGGCATTTTAAGGAAACTTTGAGGCCAAACCAGCCATGGATAGATATGCTGACTCGATGGCCTGTTTTTGCTCTGCCTGCTCCTGTCCTCCCAGAACTACTGCCCGTGGGCCGAATCCTGCTGATGCCTGGTTTTGTCCAGCAACTTAAGGATGGATTTTACATTTTGCAATGCTTGAAAAAAAAAATGGAAAGAATATTTGTGACACTTAGAAATTATCTGAAATTCACATTTCAGTGTCCATAAAGTTTTTAATTTTGATGATAAAAATTATGATAAATTTTATGGAACTACCATGTCCTTGTTGTTGCGTGTTGATCTGCAAATCCCAGAATACCGACTCTCTGGTTCTGGTCCCTCTGGTAGATTAGCTTCCTGCCATTGTGATGACTTGTGACTGACTATCTTCTCTGTGAGTTCCATCAGCCCTCTGAGGCCAGGCAGATTTTGGCTTTTGCCAGGGAGGTTTCTTACGCTTTCCAAGCAATAAAAAAAAGTTGAAGGTTGTACAAACGGCAAGGTTTGATGATGAAATTTTCTTGACCAGGCCAGAGTTGCCTCGACTATCTCTTGGTCCAGTCACCCAAGAAACCAGCACGCGGATGCTTTGTGCTTTCACGGTTTCTCCCAACTACTGCGGCTGGTCTTCCCTCTCTGATATTTTTGACACACAGGTGTGTTTCATCTGAATATTATTTTGTACCCAGGCACAAAAATGATAACCAGAATCTGTTAAATTTGTGGCAGGAGAAAAGTTTCCATCTGAATTGGTTTATAAACATTTTGGGGGCAAATTTACATGTGTGGAGTCACTCGACATAGTAATGGTGTGCACAGAAGGTTTTCTGTCAACATCGCGAGTCAATATTTTTATCACTTTTGCTATGTAAACTGCTCTTGTATGCACCATGGATTTTAAATGGAAAATAACTTTTGTTTTCCTCATTATATTTTGCGTTACATAAACATTTGACAAAAGGATTGTCTGCTCAATGCCGAGATTGTCTCAGTGGGCTTGGTAAACTCGGACATGACCTTTGAGTTCTGTGCAGTTTATTTGTTGATCAAGTGACCATATTCTGCCCCAGAGCACTGCCAACCATTTCATGAGATTTGTTACATTTGAACCAGAATCGGAATTATAGCATGGCTGCATTTGTGTTGTCATTTTTCCGTCATCACAGCCATATGGGGTGCCTTTGGGTACCCAAGTTTGGCCTTCCCATTCTCCCTTTGGTTTTGCAGGAGGGAGGAGGATGGGTAGCCTCTGCTTTACTCCTCCCTCCCCTTCCTCTTCACCAGGCTTGGTGAGTTTCCGTTCTTAGCCTGTTCCTCCTGACAACAGTCCCCGAGAATGCATTCCTCCTGTACCTTCCCACCTGGCTCCAGACTTGTCCACCCCATTCCTGTCATGGCATCAGCCTGTTTCGTCTCCCACGCCTCACATGCACATACTGCCTTTCTCCACCAGCTTATTTTACTGGACTTTGGCCCTAAGCTCATTTCTGACCAAGGTTGTTTTGAACAGTGAACTAAGTGTAGTTTTTGAGCCCATGTCCTACCAGTGACATGGTCTGTGCCCAATGTGGTGCTGAACTATTGTCTTGGGTTGCAGATGACGTGCTGCTCTACTGTTGTGTTGCACTAGTGGGTAGCCAGCTGTCGGCAGAGAGAGTCCACACTGATTGTCATGTGTGCTACTCATATCCAAATTTTAGTTTCTTAGAGCATGCAAAACCAGGGGTACTTCTTAATTGGGGGACACTCTTTCTGGTCTCAGAAGTATGACTCCTGAGCTCGTGGAAGCCTTCCTGCCCTAGACTTCAGGACAAATCTCTATGAAGCTTCATCAACATCAACACCCCTTCCTTGCCCAGTATCTTAGAGTTCCTCAGTGCTTCCCTTGCAGTAGGGCTTTAGTCTTCAATGTGTTACACCAGTCTCGCTTTACAGAGGAGAACACAGTCACATTTCAGGTCCAGCATCTCATTATTTTTAGACCCCAGGCTTCTGGTGCTCCCTGTCACCTTGCCTGTATCTTGGGACTGGTGTTCTGCACCATATGTAACTGGCAGCCTGGGATAGTCAATGAACCTGGCAATGGCAGGACAAAGGCTTCAGGCACCTGAAATGCACAAGAGTACTCTCTTCCAGGACCCTGAAGTCCTTCAGCAAGAAATTGCTTTTTTAGAGCTCTTCCTGAAAAGACCTGTATTCTAATCACTTTGTAGAAGGCACACATCTTCCCTCGTTATAGTCAGTAAACAAATAGCTATTAAATGCCTACTAAGTGCCTGGCATTTTTCTGGCTACAGAGGAAACATTTGTGAATAAGATAGAGAATTTACAGTAGGATGGGAAAGGCAGATGGGCAACACAAAAGTGCATGCATGAATGAATGAATGCATGAATGGTTAGATAATTTTTGATACTGCTGAGTGTTAAGGAAGTGTTACGAAGGGGTGGCTTTGGCTTGAACTCTA
>RJWJ010000418.1:162178-212709 GCA_004363605.1 Indri indri
TTTTTTTTTTTTTTTTTTTTTTTTTTTTTTTGAGACAGAGTCTTGCTCTGTTGCCCCAGGTAGAACTCCCGGGCCCAGGGGATCTTCCTGCCTCAGCCTCCTGAGTAGCTGGGACTACAAGCATGGGCTACAATACCCAGCTAACTTTTCTATTTTTAGTAGAGAGAGGGTCTCGCTCTTGCTCAAGCTGGTCTTGAACTCCTAAGCTCAAGCAGTCCTCCTGCCTCAGCTTCCCAGAGTGCTAGGATGGCAGGCGTGAGCCACCACACCTGACCTGGATGGTACTTTTAATTGAACGGCAATCTACTATAGAGTTTTTTGTATAGGTGATTGGAAGACTGACATGGAAACACTTCCTTTTGACTTTTACTCTCCGTTCTCTCCTTCAGTAATATCACTTCCATTCACTTTCCTTTCTCTTGCTTCTTTTATTTACAACCCAATCCAATTCACCTATTCCTGGGGAAATCGCATGGCTTGGCTGATGTCTGCTGGTAAGCAGCAGCAAAGGAGTCATTCTGTCTTCCTTGTATGGAGACTTACCTGTGGTTACTCTTCCCCCTGCGCCCAGATGATTGGAAGGGAAAACTGGTAGTCATATTTCTACTATGTCTGAGAAGTATTTTCAGGACTTCATTACCATGAACCCTTTTTCAGAGAGACCCTTTAGTATGTTTCTAAGGTTTTGTTTAGGATCTCTCTTTTATTTAAAGGAATAAAATGTTTGGAGTCCATGGGAGTCAGCAAGAGATTAATTTGCGGATGAAATTTAAAGTGCTGACCTGTGTCACATGGTTAATTCACAGGAAGCTGCCAGTGGCTAATGTCAGTCAGAGTATGCCTGCTAAAATTTTATTAACCACGAGGGTGTTCTCAATAGAGGGCTTAAAACTATGTAATCCATTGTGCTTATTGCTTTGATAATCCATCTAATTGTCCTTGAAGCTTCCAAGCTGTAGGGTTTGGCTTCACTGATAATTTTATGGTCACATTAATAATTGGGTTGCAGCATCTGAATGAATACGTTCTCCAAATAGAGATGAAACAGATTAGTTCTTTCTATGGGACAGGGAACACAAAGTACTGTTATGGAATTTCCCTATTTTTTTTTCCTTCTCAACTTGGAAACACGTCATAAAACCAATACTTGGAATGATCTTCCTATATTGCCATTGCTATAGAGAGTAGCAATCTAAAAACTTCAAACTGCTAGAGCAGGTACTTCTCCAGTGAGAGCAGCGCTGGAGGTCTTTTGTGGATTAGAGGTTTAGAGAGGGGAGAGCTTACGTTATTAATGTATAGGCTGCAGAGGATGAACATTTTCATCAAAAATTATAAATTTTCTGTCTTCCAAATTAATTGCTACCTTTGTAAAGCTCTCTTTTGTTGGAGTATGTATCTTATATAGGTTTGTTAATTCCATGACTAATATAATACCTAGTACCTTCTGGGTGTTCAGTAAATATTAATTTAGCCAAATCATACATACCTTCTTTGTGTTCTCATACTGAAGTCCAGAATAAGACACTAATTTAATCAAAGATTCCCAACTGAGTGCAATAAAAAAGAATGAAAAGTATCAATTGTGGAAAGTTCTGGTCCTCATTTTGGATCCTGGTGATTAGCACGTTCATTGTGAATATGGATTTTGCAGCACTATTTATTGTCTCATAGCAGTTGTCACTGTGCTCTCCTTAACAATGCATATTACTTGAAAAATATAACATTCAGCACCAAGGACAGTGCCAGAAGTCCAAAGCTCTATCTTTCTGGTGCTTCTTGTTTTCTGTTCCATTGACCCTCTAGCTTCCCATCCCTCCAAAACACACTTCCAAACCAGAGGTGGATTTGGGGACCCTGAACTTCCCCTGCTTGATGCCCTTTGAACACTCCTTGGTCACAGTGGGCATTCTTGAAAACTAAAGAAGACTGGATATGAGTTATTAAATTAATAGGGACTCTAAGAACATGGACTCTGAAAGCACATGGAGGAGGAGTTGATGCTCTGTTAAAAACAGAAGAGATTTGGACAAGTTAATTTTATGAGGTAATTTTGATGGAGACCAGTTTTTGAGTCATATGCAATTCTACTTCATGGTGAACCAGATTTCTTCACAAGTCTTCGCTCTACTTTGAAGAAAGTAAAATGAGTTTGGTTTACAGAACACAGCATGGAACTTCAGTCGGGGCATCCTCATTCAAAGAAAACCTCAGGGCTGCCTCTCTGTAGTGGTGGCTTGGACTTGCCGAGTTTAACTCAGCACACAGTGCCCAGCTTCTCCCACTGCCTTATGCCTTTGCAGTAATCTGCTACAGTAATTCTTCAGTTGTCATTATGAACTATTCCCGAATATACAAGTATGTATGCTTGTATATGTATGTTACATACTTGCAAATATCATAATGTTCTGTATATTTATAAGCATATATCAAATATAAATATATACTTTGGTATATTTATTTTAAAAATGGGTGATTATTTGGGATATGCAAGCCTTCAGTTATTCCTTTTACAGACCATTAGCAAAAGAGGGAATCAGGAGTGGAAATTAAAGAAACAGAAACAAAGAAGGGCAGGTGCACGGCAGAGCCGGTGCCGCAGTTTTTATGACACAGCCATAGGAATGATAAAAGGAGGAGGGTGGCTGCCAACCTTAGCCTGAGAGCCGTACCACGGCCACTTCCTGGGAGGCAGGGACCTCAAGGAGGGACAGACAGCCTCTGCTCTTTCCAGAAGGCATCACAGGGAGATCTAAGTCAGCAGAGCTCTAGGTGGTAGGAAAGGGTGTTGAGAAATGTCAGAGAAAGGTCACTGAGAGCTTTCTTCCTGGCCACATACCCAAGCTGTCCCTGAGACCTTGGAATTGGGGCCTCAGAGGCAGGACTAAGAACTCTGATTCAAACAAACAAAACATTGTTTTGTTAAAAGGTCAGGAAAGGGGGAGGAAAACACAAAGGACTTTCCCTGTGCTTTTATCAGACTCAAAGCCTGACAAAGTTATAAGCATCTCAGAGAAGAATGGATGGCAAGTGGGAATTAATTTTATGGTATCGAGTGGTGATCACAGCACTAGTACTGGATTATTAGATTGACTTTAATGTGCTGTTTCTACTGTCACGGTTCCACGAGACTATTTCCCCTGTACGGTCTTAAATTCTCAATGGAAAATTCTCTTCTCACATTTCTGGGTGACTGTGGATGGGGCATTTGGATACATTCAGCCTGGCTGCAGAATTCAGGAAAGCATTTTCCTCTTGGCATCATAAGCGTGTTAACCTGCTATGATGTGCTGTGGGCCCCTCCCTGGAAGCTCTGCTTCAGCACACCATGCAGGGGAGAGCAAGTGACCCAGTTGCTAATTTGCTCTTTTAAATGGCTTGTTAATTGTCAGCAAGTTCCAAGTTTCTAGCATGTAAGCAAACACCGTTTTGGATGCTGCTAAAATCAGGGCATGACCCTCTAAGCATGGTCTTCCAACACTCGTTACGTGGGGTATTGGAATTGTCACATTAAATTAACTGAAAGGCTGTGTCCTAGGCCTACGTATATGGACCTCAGTGAGAGACGGTGGTTGCTGCAGGAATGAAAAAGGCATAGTTTCTGCTCTCAGTGGTAATTTTTTTGCCGTAATTTATTCTCTTAATTTTAATCTCTCTTGTTCTTTTGGCTTTCTCCCTGGGTACCCAAAACATTCTTTTCTTCTGCATTCTTTCCCAGGTTTGAGCTCCAGTTGTCCCTTCTTGATAACTAAGCCATCATTTATGTCAGCATCTTAAAGGGCCTTTTCTTTTAATAGTCTCAAAGTGACATTAATTAGAGGCATAAAATGATACCACTACTATTGTAGGGAGAAAGTAAATCTCAAAAAGTAGTCAAAGTCAGCTGTTTTCCGTGATTCCCACCTATGTTTTAGAGCCAGGCCCAGCAGCAGTTTTGGCTTGTTCCTGAGTCTAAGTCCTCACTAGGAATTTGCCAGATTATGCCCTGGAAGTGTCCTTATTTCAGATATCAGCTGTTCAGTAGCTAAAGTGAATTTAGACTTTCCCCATATATCCACAGAAACTCAAATACATCTGTTTTAAGCATTTGAGCTATTAAAGGCCAGCATTTGGGGAACATCCAATTTAGGGCTGTTAAAAGAATATTAAGTCAATTTTCCTAACCAACTCTAAGATCACCCCTTGGACTTAAAGGCAGTACTGGCTTTCACTGGTGGTAGTTTGACCAGTTCCCTGTTTCTCAGTAATAGGTGGGAGCTGTCTGTTGGCAGTGCCTGATTTGCTATGTTAGGCTAAGCAGTTCTGTGATCCTTGCTGCCCGAAGATCTCCAAGCAGACAAAACTGTTAGTGGTCAAAACTGAGGTTGTGTTTTCAAGAACATGAAGTCGTGGTAACCCTCGGCAAAGCTGTTTGAGGTGTCCCTGTTCTCCCCTGCCTTGGGGACGTCTAAGTGGGTTGAGTGTTGATGCCGACACAACCACCCGGCTGGTGCCTTTGGAGTACTCTGCAGGAACAGCTCACTCAGCTGCTCTCCAAGCATCCTCTGGCCGGCTCTCAACTGCTTTCCTCTACCCTGTTCCCTCTGCTGGAACACCCGTCATTCAGTATTGCACAGCATGCTTCGTATCTTTCTTTGTGTGCCCCCACAATGCCTCATGCCAGTCACTGAAGAGTTGGCAGTAAAGGTTTATGGATGAATGAAATGATGAATGGACGGGCAAATGAAAAATAAAATTAATTGAGAGGGTAACTTTGTCTTAGCAGACCTAGGACTGTTGGTTTGAGCTCTGTTCCAATGAAATTTAGTCTTACCTGTTAAATAAAACTCTAAAAAAACTCATTCCCATGTTTTCTGTTCAGTACCTTGTAGCTGATAGAGCAGCATCTGTGTCACATTAATGCAATCACTGAATCACGTGTATGTTGAGAATGTTAATGCAATTACTCCATATTACATGATTGTGGTTTCTCTATTGTCTTGCTCTTTTGCCTGTAGATGTAAGGTCAGGCAGGCAGGCAGAGCCCCTCGTCTAGGACATCTTTTTGGGGAAAGGCTCTCATTGAGATCAAATACTCCTTTTTCACAGTTAGTCATATCATCCCCCTGCCTATGAATATGTGTGTTCCAGATGTTTCTATTACACTAAGAGATCTATTTTTGGAGTCCCATGTTAGAACTCAGAAGTAATATCCCTCCAAGAACATGATGGCATTAGGTTTTACAGCACTCTGTGTCTGAATCTTCATATACCTTAAAGGGTTTTGAGGGCCAGCTTGAGAACCCCAACTCCAATTACTTAGAAATGGTGTTTTGGAGCACAATCCGTTCATAAGTTGTGGTAAGTCTTCCTTTGTCCCATTTGTCCCTTAATTTTTTTCCCCTATAGGGGAAAGTTCTCAGAATCACACACATCCCATTACCCCAGAGCCAGGAATTGAGATGTTAACCCTTGAAGTACTAACCCTACATGCAAACCCCAAGTGGTCTTATTTATCATATGAGGGTAATTTTCAATAATTTCAGTTATTTCTACTGAGTGTTCTAACCATAGACCTTAAAGGAATTTGCTACAAATTAGCCAAAATAATGCACAGTTCCACATGCTTGCCTGCTTCAGCTCTGTGCACGGCCTGTGCAGGAGACCCGTTGCCTGGATGAAGAAACACAGGCCTTGCCCTCAAGACACTTAAAATCCAGGAGCCCCAATTACGAGAGGAAGGAATTGCATATGTGTGAAGGGACTAGTGTCGCATAACTTTGGAAAGCAGCCCCCTTTCCATGGGACCGTTTCTAATGCTCCTGCAAACCAATGTCCTTGGTCCTGTCCCGGCTTCTCTGCTCCCTCCTAGGCAGCCCAGCACGTCCTCCAGCAAATCCCAGCACCTTGTCTGTGGCTCTTACAGACTGTTCCACAGTGGATCTGTGATCTGATGAGGTTCCTTTCTCCTGGGGGACTGAGCATTTTGCTGGCTGGGAACATGTCTTTGGCCATCTCCCCAGTCCTAGCATGTGGTTTGGCGCCTTCCGGAGATCCGGGCCTGAGCTGTGCTGCTTCAGTGCCTGGATCTTCCGTGCCTGGTGGAAAGTTAGGGCCCTCCCCACCCCTACCTCCTTCTGTGTTCTAAACTTGTCCACACCACTCCTTACCATGGAACACACCATAAACCGTAGCGATTTTGCCTTTTCCCTGTTTCCTCCACTAGAATGTAAACACAGTGAGGGCAGAGGTTTTGTCTGTCTGATCCCTGATGAACTTCAGTGTCCACGTGGGGGCCCAGAATGTAGAAGATGTCCAGGAAATAGGTTTTGAATAATAACCGAGTGAATGAATGAAAGAACAAATGAATCTGCAGGACTATCCTTGTGGGTTAACTTGACAACATACCCTTTTGCTTCTGAAAAGGAAAACAGGACTGACAGTTTTGTGATGTTCCCAGCTGGATAAGGAACATCTGTCTAAAGAGTATTCACATTATCCCATTTTAAATTTCCCCAAACAAGTGGAAAAAAGGTCAGTCATCTTCTGCTTCTCACACCCAGTTATGAAAATAAATGGCTTTGTCTTGCACCAAAGCAGCCCCACTTCCGTGCCCACGTAAAGGTCATTTCTCTTGCCCAGGAGCAATCCTGGTGAACTGCTCTAAGGAGAAACACCCTTAATGAACTGGGTTGCTTTCTTTAGACACTGTTGACAAATTAACTTTTATTTGCCTCCCAGCTCCCCAAATGTGGTGACACTATCATTCTAGGGAGGCTCTGGCTATTAGGGAAGGTTTTAATGCTTGTTTTCATTACGACGAATTAAAGTGAAACAATAATGGCGGGTAGTCAAAGAGCATTGCAGGCTGTGCAGAGATCTGTGAGGTATCTCCTCCCTCGAGAGGAAGGAGTCAGCTGGTCTCCCTCACTTTCTGCCTAGGCCCTCTGTCTCCCCTCCTGTTCTGCTTATTTTCTTTGTCCCTCCCTATGGCCCTGTCCCATCCCTTGCTTCCTTCCTTTTATACAGAGCCACGCATGATGAAGAAAGTGGAATATATTATGACATAGACATTATTACTACTGTCAGAAATACATGCAGATTTGGATAGAGAAAAATACAGAGGTGAATGCTATTAAGTAGGACTTTTTTCTTCGTCAGTGTCTTATAATGTTTTCATAATATAAAATCATAATATGTAAAAATTGGGAAAGATAGTAATTATTTTGCATGTGGACTGCCTGATTATGGTACAAACAGGGCAAAGTTTGCATTTCCCTTCTTAAGTTCATGCAGTCAGGGAGATACCAAGTTGCAAAATGATGACAATAGTGATACAAACAAGTCACTTGCCCCAGAAGGCACCAGGAGTAGCTAATAATAAGGAGAACAACTTTTTATAGCGGAGGCTGAGTTGATTAACTTGTTTTCCTGCATGAGAGATAAAGCTTAAGCTACAATTTATTGAAAATTAATGAAAATGAATTTTGGTGGCACTGGCCAGTAAACCAGAATGAAAGAAATGTGAGTATACTGCATTAAAACAAATCTTCCTTCTGGGATGCCGTTATTTCTCTAGGTCTTGTGCTATCACATAGTATAACTTACAGAGGTTTAAATTTGAAAGCATTAATGTTGTGTATTTGTCAGTGGTTCTGATGGTAAATATCCACAGAGGCTTTTATCTTTTATTTATAATTTCTTTTGATGTTTTTTTTAGATAAGCTTAGTTAACAATTTTAAATGAGAAGTTATTCTTCTTGAAGCTTTTGTGCTTTGTTTCAAAAGCCTAACCTTGCATTTGTGTTTTAAACAAATGCCTTAGAGCTTCATGTTGCTGAAGATTAAAATCTTTAAATTTTGGTGTGATCATTTATAAAATTCTTTATGTATAATTATGAGACTTATCTAGGGAGATACCCTAGTGCCGTAACCGGTGATGTATTGATAAAGTTTTATTCTAGTTTTGGTCACAATAGCCCATTTTTAGATCAGGTTTTCCCAGAATCTCAATTCTTTCAAATCTGTCCTTAAGGTTTTTTATATTGCATTGAAAACTTTAATTTGTTGTTCACGTGAATTTGGACATCCATTTGAGGAAGTTAGAGCCAGATGGTGGCACATGGTGGTCCCTCAACGGGCCACTCGTGTTACAAAGACCTTGATGAACTGGTTTCCCAGGCAGGTTCCTCTTGGATACATGCTGCACCCTGGCACCCAGGTTCCTGGACTTAAAGATCAATGGCCTTGCTTTTCTGAAATTACCTCATAGAGGGGATTCCTCTTAATGATTATAAATCCTTAAAAATGTACTTTATTCCTGGGATCCCTTCCAATAGTGGTCTCTGTTGTCTCTAACATCAGAAGATTGTTTTCTCCAGAAGATGAATTAGCATGAAACCCACCAGGTCTAAGGACAGGGGCTTATGTAGCCTTCTCAAGTAAAAGGAAGAACCCAGACTTGCAGTAGCAAGAAAAATGCCTGCTTTTTCATTATGTGGGACATATCAGGCTCCCCACTTTCAGAAGAGGTAGGGGATGAGTGGACAGGCAGGTGTAGATGTGGATTCTGGCATTAACATGTCTCACCAGCCTTTTGACCTTGGGGAAAGTACTGGCTATACCCAAGCTATAGTTTCCACATTGAGGTCATCCCTACCTTAAATTGTTATTTTAAGGATTAAATAAGAAAATACCAAATGGCTGGCATATTCTGAGTGCTCAAAGTAGGTGAGCTCTGTCTGTTTGGGGATACTCATTTCATTGGCACTCTCTCTCAGATCCAATGGGGAATAGAAGCTCAAACCATTTTTGCATAGCTTAGCAGAAATTGCATGGGATTTTAAAAAGTATTTGCAAACTGGAACTTGCATTTCATCTTTTTTTTTTTTAATCCAAATTCTGGGACACAAATCCATAAATTCCATAAACGTTCATGCTATGCCTTGAATTGCTCATTTTATCTGCAAATGGGCTGTCCGAATTGCCTAGTGGCTTGGTGGTGATGCTTTTATTCACCTACCAACTTAAAAGGTTGGGGAGGTATTTGAAATCTATTTTGGCATTCTGCACAGGGAGATTATTTAAATTACATTTTCAAGTGTGTGTGATACCTACATGAAGCCCAAAGCAAGAATTTAAAATGTGTTTTATATTCTTACAAATATATTTTGCTTTATTTTTCATATTAGAGATGGAAAGGTTTATTATTTTTTAAGAACTTAAAAATAGTGTTTACAAAGTTATATAAATACAAGCTATAGAAAAGGCTCACCATGACCTGTGAATTAAATAAAAGAAAAAAAAGGCTAGAAAGAATACGTACTTCCATTTCAGAATCCGAAAAAATGATAACTTACACTTGGAATCTAAGACTTGAATATTCTGTTGCAAATATATGAAAGCCATTAGCTGCAACAGAAAAAGAAAATGGTTTGCCTGAAAACGATTCAAAGGATTGCAACCTTGAAGGACAAAGGCCAACTCCAGCATTTGTAGCAGTGTGAGAGATAAGGAATTGATGAATTGTCAAGAGGAAAAAAGAAGACAGAAAAGTAGGATCATAGTATGCTTTTATTGATGGAGATCTGCAAAGAAGGTTTTTTTCCTCTCAATTTTTATGAGTATTATAAGGCAGTGGCTGGAATTATGATGTTCTCAGAGATCTCTGCAGAATACGCTCCTAGAGAAGAAAGGAGCCTTCAGGGTCTCTCCTCTCATTTGAACCCCCTTCCTTTCACTTTGGAAAATGTAGCTCAGAGAGGCTAGGCTAAGCTGAGCCAGAACTAAATCCAGGTCTCCTGACTCCACATCAACTCCCTTGCCCATGACGCCAAATAAGCTGGTCCTGTATTTTTCTCTGAAAGCAAAGCTTGATGTCTCCGTTCTGCAATCCTCAACTTCTCCTCACCCTCTGAAGTAAACCAACTTGTTTAATAAAGCAAGAAAATCTCTCTTAATGTGTTCAAGCTCTCACCCTTGCTTCCCTGAGTTTAAAGGTTTAGCACTTGCAGGTTGCATCTCAGTAACAAAGTATCTTCGAAGGGAATAACTTTTACTGAGTGCAAACACAGCCTTCCATACTTTCATGTGATCTCCAAGAGAAGCCCAGCAGGCAGGCATTCTCAGCTCTCTGTTACAGAGGAAGCAGCTGAGGTCCAGAGACGTTAATAACCCTGCCCAAGCAAGTCAGGGGAGGGAGGGTCGGCACAGAGTCCCCAGGTCAGGACTGGCAGAGTGCAGAGCCCTGGTCATTCGACTCTGCCCCCTCCTGACTCCCACCCCCAGAAAATGGAAAAACCAAGTACACGGGAGGCTGACCTCAGCCGGCTGGCTGGAATGGTTTAAAACGTTTGGGTTACAATAAATGTGGAGAGAGACACCGAAACTGATTTATCAAGAACATTAGAAAATGAAGTGCTGACATTTCCATGCCATTCAAATAGGGAGTGCTCAGGGACAGGAGAGCATTTGGCAGAAACAACCTTTTTGCTTCTGATCTCGCCCGAGTGCTGCTTTCTCTCCGTTGCTCACAGTGCCCTGCTTTTCTCTGTGCTTTGTGCCAGATCCGGGGAGGCAGCACTCCACAGTCCAGAGAAGGTCCATAAGGATCATTTTCGGGACTGCAGAGGCTGGTGAGAGACCATCTAATGCCACCTACCTCCTCTCCTCAAAATTTGGCCATTCTCAGCTAACCAGGTGGAAGACTTTGATCTCAATTAAGTGGGTAGGTTTTGGCAAGAGCAACCCAATCATCCTTCTAGAGTGTGCACAGCCAAATTGGGATGGGACCACCTAACTGTGCCCAGCTTTCCCCCTTGGTTCTTGGAGGGGGGAATCTGGGAAGTTAATAAGTCAGAATCTAATGCCTGAACCTTTTTGATTCCTCAGTGTTTATGTCACGGCTGCTGCAGCAGTGCACAATTTTCCATGCTGGTTCTTTCTGCTCTGTGACTTAAACAAATTAAATTGTCCCCTTATGCTCCCTCCATAATTGTGATACAGTATTTATTCTGTTTGGGCATGGGTAATTAGAGCAAATTCAGAGAGATTTCTCATCCCCTGACAGGGCCTTCTGAAGAATGCCTGATTTTGAGCGACCTGTCAATGTAAGGACGTAAGACAGTGCGAGTGTATCTTTCCTATCCATCTAGCCTCAATTATCTAGGCTAAGGCAAGCACGTGGCACAAACATGTCCTGTGATGGCCTTTTATCCCTGCCGGTAGAGGAGTGAGGACTTTTTCAAGTTTTCAAGAGATGCTGTGATATAAATTATAAATTATGTGTATGTATATCATATACACAGAGTTCCACAGTAGGACCCCGAAGGTTGTATGGGCTGATGAACAATTAAACCTATACTTGAACAAAGCGGATGTCGGTGAACTGCAAACCCCTCAAAGTCTAGCCTGAATTCGTCTGACTTTTGAATCTCCTCATTGCCTGGCACAGTGTCTGACACTTACGAGATGCTTGGTAGCGGCCTTTTGAATTTCGCATTATTTGGGCCTGGATATCTTCAGCTGAATGAATACGGCTGCTACATTTACAAATCACATAATAGGAGTCCATAAACTATAGCCCATTGCCTAAATCTGGCTACAGCCTGTGTTTGTAAATAAAGTTTTACTGGAACACAACGATGCCCGTTCATATTGCAGATTGTCTGTGTGTGCTTTCAGGATGCAATGGCAGAGTCAAATCACTGTGGTACAAACTGACCCCCAAAACCTATTAATTATCTGGCCCTTTGCAAAGTTTGCTGACCTTTGCCGTACAGGAACTGACCCTGAGAACCTCCAATGAACGCAGATCCCTGAGAACCTATGTCCTTGCCTCTTCAATGTGTGTATCTGCATGTGACCTTTCATCACCTGCTGGCTTCCCCCTTTGTAAAATGGTCACAAGGAGCAATGAAGTCAAGCAGACACTGACACAGGGCACCGCACTGCGTCTGCGCTCACTCGTTGCAGTCCCTCCGATCTTCATTCCTGTCTCCCTCGTCTTGAGCACCCTGTTGAATGCCACCCTTATAGAACCCCTGAACTCAGGGGGATTCCATTTTTTTTTTTTTTTTTTTTTTTTTTTAACCACTGTTTGCCCTTGACCTGGGAGACCTGGGCCTCGTGCCACCAAGAAACCGTGCTTTCTCTGTGAGGAGCAGCAGGACCTGGCTGACGGGGAGCTGCCCCGTGTTGGGGTAGCAGGGATACTGGGAGGCCGTGAATCACTGGATTTACACCCCTTCCCGAAAGCTACTGGACTTCTTAGCTTGGCTGTTGTTTAGGATGTTCTTTACAGTCATGCTCTCAATGTGCTCCAACTCAGTGCAGCCCCACAGCCTCATGATTTCGTCACTGCCTGCTGGGTGTGCTTAAGGCCTGGGCTCCACTGCTCCCCCCATCCCCAGGCCTGCAGCTAACATCCCACCAATGCTGGGAGACACCTGCCAGTAGAAGAACCCACTTCAGTCTGGGCAATGACAGATCCTGACCACCTACTTGGGATCTTGAATAAAGCTTCTCACATTGGTTTCAGGTCTTCTCTGAATAGCAGAGCATCATTAAGCTGTCACTAACCAAAGAACACATCAAGACGCTCAATGTTTGGGGTGAGTAATCGTAGAAGCACACAGCTGTCTCGACCCCGAGGTGCCATCGGGGTTGCCACACCACAGTTGCTTGTGAGTGTGTACAACGAGCAGTCAAGACCTGTAGCCGCTTGGTCTGAGGCTCTCATGCCCAGGAATCCCATAGCTGCTATGGGGAATTACCACTAGTCAAGTTGGTTGGCTTTTTAAATTCAGTGCCCCGTTTGCCTGGTTCTCAATGACTACCATCAGTGGCTTACTGAGGTAACCTGTGTGACCTTGAACTTCCTGGGAAGAGACAAGCATTAATACTTGAGGTTCTGAAATATGCAGGATAATTCTTGGCATTCATGCAAGCCCAGTGATCAAATGCTGCCTGCACTGCATAAGCAGAATGATTTTAGTGAATTGCCCTGATGTTTTATAAGGTACTAAAAGGCATGATTTTGAATACTTTTTGCATATCTACCTACTTACAGAATTCATCCTACTAAAATGCTCGTAACAGGACATGTCCTTTATTCAGTGCCAACTGTGTGCTGGTTATAAGTAAGAGCTTTGTAGATACCATATTTAAGCTTCTCCCAGCCCTCTTTAAGACAAAACTGAAGCTCACTGAGGTTAAGTAGCTTGTCTCAGCTCAAAACTTTCTCCACTGAAGGCTTATGGAAATCTACGTAAGCAAATGAGATTAATGAAAACATCTCTTATGAAAAATAATTTGGAAGCTACCAAAAGTGGTCATGGCTGGAGACACAAAGTCCACACAGTGCAAACTACGGGAAGAGCTTGCCTGGCAAACTCAATAGTGAAAAGTCCCACTGAAGAGATTATACATGAACTAGGTTAAGCATGTTCCAAGAAACATAAATTGCCCAGGGCCGTTGGCCAGATTGAGAGAGTATCAGCTTCCCTAGCTCTGTCCTAACATCATGCACCTGTGCAGGCCCGTGGCCCTCTCGGGTCCAGATCAAGCCTGGAGTACAACGTGGAAATCTGGGGGCGAAATTTCCACTTGCATTCGAAGTCACGGCCTTCAAGACTATCTTCATCAAGACTCTTCCTAACATAGGTAAAATTCTGTACAAGGCCCTCCACACGTTACTGGGGGTGGCAAGTGGGGAGAGGAACTGGCTTTACCCAGCTCCTGAGTGTTCTCCACAGTTAATGACTTACAGACTTCAGAATATTTTCCAAGGAAAATTCCACTGGTATTTTAACTTGGCCATTGAAATTTTTGTCATGTCACATAATGACTATATAATAGTGTAAATAGAGCCCATTTTCCTGTTTTTTGCCATGAGATACAACAGAAACATCTATTTCCCAGCTCAGATTCTGTACATAAAGTAAGCCCTGTGAACTCCTCCTTCTACAGCCCTGGAGCATAATGTTCCAAGGAGTGGTGGGCTGCAAAGGGGAGCAGAGTGTTAAATTTTCAGGATTTTGTGAGTTGATTGAAATTGGCCACTGTAGCCGTATTTACAGCACGGAAATCAGCAGACGCTACACTCCTCCGTCAGAGCCAGTTGTTCAATGCTACACCCCTCCCCCAGAGCCAGTTGTTCCGGATGTTCCAGCACAAGCACTGGCTGCTGCTGCTGCTCAGAGCTGCCCTTCCTGGGGACTCTCTGCTGGGCCTAGAGGCCTGGGGAAGGGGAGGGGGAGCAAACTTGCTCGTTATCTGCCTGCCTCTGAGGCTGCTGCCCTCTCCTATGTTCCTACATGGAGAAAAGTGGTAGGAAACGTGAATTTCAGCCAAATTAATGACTCTGGGCATTGAGCGGGAGGGGGCACCTTCAAGGTGGCCTTGGAGTTTGGAGCCACTTGATTCATTGTTACATGAGTCCAGAGGGCCCAGAGAGGAAGGTGAAAGTGACAGTTTTCAGCAATACAACTTGAACCTGCCCTTCTGTTTTCTACTGTGAACTTGTCCTGCGCAGGCAGCAACTGAACTAGGGATTGATTTTAAACTAAAACTATCCTGTTTTGATTTAAGGTGCCCAAGTCCTCAAATGGTTAGGAACCAGGCACTGTGCCATGTTTTGGGGATAATGGAGTGAAGGAATTTTCGTGATGATGGAAATGTTCTTTATCTGTGCTGTTCTATGTATGTACCCTATAACTGTGGTTATTGAGTACTTAAAATGTGGCCAATATGACTGAGAAACTGAATTTTCAATTCTAATTAATCATAATTGAGTGTGAATTTCAACAGCGACATGTGGCTAGTGGCCACTGTATTGGACAGAGCAGCTCCCAGGCTTCAATGACAAAGTTGGGTGACAGCCTTTGTGCCACACGTGTGGGGCTTGCATTCATCATGCTGGACTCCCACAGGGCCACTAAATGTTCCCCAGATCTCCGCCTCCGACATCACTGACCAGCAAGACCAACACTCATGCCACTAGCAGACATTCCGACCCACCTGCCACTAGACTGAGTACATTAGGTCACCCTGTGTAATCCTCATCCCTTACCTGCAGGGTGGGCGATGATCTCCAACTTACAGGTGAAGAAACAAGGCACAGAGAGGTATAGCCCTTGCCCAAGTCCTCAGAGCCAGAATTCCCACTGAGACACATCTTAGTAAACTCAAAACCACTTTGCTAGACGGATAGATTCTCAGAGAACCCAGAGGACCTTATTTAAAGTGATTTTCCATACTTGTTCTAATAGCATAGAAAGAACGTACATGGTTTTCCCTTCATGGGGTGTTCATGGGTGTTCAGCCATCTGAGGTTCTTATTTGGGCAAATACCCCTGTGAATATGCACATTAGCATACACATTTGGTTTTACACCATTTGGTGAATTTTATTTCCCAACTGGTGATGTCAGTATCTTTCTGTTTTGCTGTCTGGTTTAAGTCACTACCAGCTGTATCAAAGTAAGTGATTGAATCACTCTTTGTGCTTTTACTTTTTCCATGGTAATGTGGTCTACTGATCAACAAATCCCTGACATATCTCCTCTTCTACTCTGTGTGTTGTGTTTGGTTATGTACTGATTGAAATGGGATGAAAATGGAGATGTAAACCCAAGATTGAACAGGCCTTTTGAAAATATTCCATGGTGTTAAATTACCTATTAATCTACTGTTAGATTACTTTACATTTGGCTAACAATTCTTTTTGCTTATTAGCATCAAGTGCAAACACTACCATGCAAATTGGAGGTGGGGAGTGGTAGGTATTGAGAATTAACTCCTGTGTAGTGAGACCACCTGCACAAAGCCAGAACAGCCAGGGCAAAGGGCAGGACCTGCACCAGGCACTTTGCCGCTGAACCCAGAGCTTGCACCTTGCCTCCTGCCTTAGAATGCTGAGGTTGTTTCTTCCTCACTGTGAGCAAACCTGTCTGACTCAACCACAGCAAGCCTCTGGAGGAAACTCTTTGTGCCCAGCGGGGTCTGCTGCCCTGATAATACATTTCTTGGCTTCTTGCAAGCTGGCTTCCAGGTTACTTAACCCAGGGCTCAGGGCCCACGGAGTGAAGGGTGCAAGTTACATGAGGCAACAGGGCACTGCCTCAGATCCAACCTCCAGAACACAGACTGGCAGAAATCTAGATCCTTTCAAGGGGAAATGAGAAAGAGAAGTCTTGGCAGTCCAGACAGAAGCTGGTAAGCCATGGGCACTGTTTCTAGAAGCATAGAACCAGAGCAGTGCTGGCTGCTTCGCATCAACTTAGCACGCTGCCTGGCCTGTAGGAGTCTTCCGAGCCAGGGAGCTCAAGAACTAAGCTCTTATCTTTAGGTCACTTGTTTTTAAAGTTGCTGCTGCACAATTTCAATTTGAAAAGATTCTAAAGTCCAACAAGCTCTTATCAAAGCTAGACAGTATTGGCTGTGAACTTGGCATCATTCTCTCTGCAGCCCAAGTGGACACTTAGGACAGCCCACAGGAAAAGGTATGTCTCCTATTCATACACAGCTGGGGCTTCTCTAAGGGTGGGCATTGCCTGAGTTCCAGGTGAAGAATGAAAAACATATTGCCTATCATGTGAAACCTTATACTCCTGAATACCCACATTATTTCAATTATTTATTATAAGCAAGTCAGCATTTACTTTTCCAAATGCCATCTGAAATTTTTCTCTTCCACACTATGATTCCTAAGAGGCAAACGGCTTATTTAGATTAGATATTTTGGACTGGCATATATATTATACATTATTACTATCCTAAACCTTTAGTCCTAGCAGATTAAAAGATCTATCAATTCATTCAAAATATAGGTACAGTGTGAATTCAAGGCCGGAGAGGTGAATGCTCACCAGCAAGTGTGTGGTGAAGGTGGGGATGCCATGAAGTCGAGCATCAAAGTAATCTGTGACCGCTCAGGGCTTGCGATGTCCTTGGACCATAGCCTGTTTACAGACATGCTGGCTTAAGTCTCCTTACGGATTTGGGCTTTAGGGGGCTACCAATGGACCCTCAGTGTGATGGGCCTGCAGAGCTTGCTAAGATAAGGGTAAACATACATACCCTTCCCGGTGGGCCTCTCCTTTTTCCAACTCCTGAATGACCCCCAAGAGCACTTTGATGGTTTCTTGGCTCGAGCTAATCAAGTTCTCCATCATCTGAAGCTGTGCTTTGAGGTCGACCACTTCCGTATGAGGCACGATTTGTTGGCATTCTTCCCCTGCAGCCGCGGCTGTTGGACTGGGCTGGCCCCCAGGCCCTGGCGGGGCTTCAGTCTGCACGGGCTGTTCACTGCATTCGGGGGACACGCACTGCCTGCGGGGAGAGCAGGCCAGAGCGGGGCCCGTGGGGGCCTGGAGCCCATTGACGTGTGCGGCCTTCTGTGGCTCCTCGTCCACTGGGCACAGCGACCACTGGCTCAGGGCGGCAGAGTTTGACAAGCCAGGCTCTGGGACCCTGGCACTGGGGGCAGGTGCGTAGATGGCGGCGACCTCCGTTTTAAACACCCTCCCGAGGGCGGGCGGAGCATGCTCCTCAGAGTCCAGCGTCCCCAGGTCCTGCTTTGCCGTCCCCTGCAGCTGGTGGTCACGCCCCTCACGGGGAGGCCGGGTGGTGTTCGGAAGAGGAGCTTCTCCGTAGCCGAGCAGGTCGGGGCTGTGACAGGGCTCTGCACAGTTGACGCCCGACGGCCGCTCCACCGCGTTCATGTGTTCATTAGAGTGGAAGACCAAGGCTGTGGTCTTGTGCACCCGTCCCGCGCTGCACGGCCGGGCCTCCTCCAGGTGTCCACCTGGGCTTTTCTCTTTAGCGTCCGCTAGGAACCCATTGTTTTGGCTTTTAAAGGAATCCGCGCCTGGGAGGCTTTTGAGGGTCCCCTTTTTGCGGTCCAGAGGGAACGTCTGGTAACACTTCTTAAGGTCGGGCGAGGTCTGCACGCCTGTGCTCTTGGTGACGTTGGGAATGGACCTGCGCGCAGGCACCGTCATGTACTTGCGGTAGGCCGCTCTGCAGGACGTGGGCTTGGCCTCCCGCTTGTCCCCCTGCTGTCCTGAGGAGAGCTGCGAGTCCCTCTGCTCGTTCTGTGCCTCGCAGATATCCTTAAACCGCACCTGCAGGGCTTTGTTGCGTTTTTTAATCTGCCGATTGGGATCCAGGGCGTATTTCATCTCCAGGGCCAGGCAGGCGGCAGGTTCCACTTCGCTCTCCGATGCTGCAAGTATGCATTTGCCACTGTCCTTAGTGACCATGGTTCCTGCATCAGAAACAGCAACAGAGGGGTTAGCGGGACCGAAACACATACGCAGACACGGGTGCGCAAGCTTCCAGCCCATAGCCTGCCTGCCTGCCTCCTAATTATTTGTAAACAGTTGAGGTTGGCCTTTACCTTAAGGAAAATCACGCAGGCGGAGCGTTGCTGGCAGGCACAGCTTGAAATACTTCTCAGATATTAAAGTCTGCTTGCTTTTCCAGGTGGAATACACTCATTTTTTTCTTTTGATAGTAATGCATGTTTCCCCATTAGACAAACCTGTTTTACTACATTCATCAGGAAACCCAGTGATGCTGCCTCTTCTGCTTTGCAAATTATCTTTTCACACTGTCTCCACTTCACAGGCAGATGGTTTACCAAATGCAACTTATTTGGTTTGGGTTTTTACTATTTTTTGAGGATGACGTGATTAATCTATTATTGGAACCTAGGAAAACTGCTGTTTTAAAGATTTACTGACAATTCTAGGTCCTGAGCAGATAAGTGTGGAGAACGCTACGATGAGGAACTGAAATAAATATATTTACGTTAGTCATCATGGATTCTGCGGGAGAGCCAGCCACGCTCCCCTGTGGGAACACCATAGATAAACTGTGGAGGGTGCTTTGCTTCTAAGGGGTTAACACAGCCACAGGAAGAACCTGGGTTTCCCTGCATCTACAGAGGCAGCCTTAGCAACTCTTTTCTTTGATTCCATGGAGAGCAGTCCTAGAAAATTATTTTTTAAAAAAAATAAAAGAAATTATTCATTCTAGAACCAAGTTTTGTGTTTTGATCACAACCTCTGAAAATGAAAACAATGGTGGTTGTTGCAGTACTTAAATCCTGAAAGAAAATAAAATCATGAGGCTTTATGTTAATCATGCAAATTCATCCTAGGCTGAATTATTAAATGCAGCTAAAAAGATGCAGGTGGCCAATGATTCCTCTTGGGGAATACCAGTGGGGTAAAATGCCTTCACTTTATTAGGCAGATTCACAGCTGTTTACCGCACATGGAAGAACTTACGTGATGGCTGCACTTAAAGCAAGAAAATGCAGTTAAGTATGTTGTTTGTGAGCTATCCTTCACTATTTTCCCTTGCCTTTGAGAAGGAAACAGTCAGATGGGAGGAACCAAGGGAGTGCAGGGCTTCAGTGGCTGCAGCCAAGTGCCCAGAGAGGCAAAGTGAAGGACATGAGCCAGCAAGAGCTGCACATGGATGGGCTCGGGCCACACGGCCCAGCCCAACCGCAGGCAGACCTTGTGCTCTGTCCTGGGGGAGCCTGAGAACCCAGCCCAGGGATCTGCAGCGGCAGTTCTTGGGAAAAGCCACGAGAACTGTGACACTCGTGGCGTAGTCACCACTTACGGGGCCAGATGCTCTGCTAGCGCACATAGATATAACACCTTGCTTACAGAGGGCTCCGAAGGTCAGTGCTACACTTCCTATTTCAAGGAGAAACTGGGGTTCAGAAAGGTTATGTCACTTGTTCAAAGGCATGTAGCATGAAGCACAGGCAGGAGCAGGACCTCTGAATCCACCCTGTTTCTAGTAAATCCTGGTGTCCAATTGTGGCTCAGTAAAGGTGATAAACTTCACAGCCCCCACCTGAGAGTGAGTTACAGGACTAGCCCTCGCTGCAGTCCAGAGACTTTGTTAAACTGACCTCTGCATCTCAGGCCTGCGTGGGCCTGCCACCTTGCAGACCTCCGCCAGTGTTTACTAAACGGGAGGCTGAAAGATCAAGTTCTTCATACATTATGCCATGAACAACTAATTGGTAATCATATTTGAGGACAACAAACAATAATCTCTGCAGCATTTGATTTAGATTAGACGAGGGTTTCTAAACCACAGCACTACTGATATTTTAGAATGGATCCTTCGTTGTCAGAGAGGCTCTCCTGTGCAGTACAGAATGGTCTGCAGCATCCCTGGCTTCAGCCCACTAGACAGAAGGAACACTGTCCCCTCCCAAGGTGACAACTAGAAATGCCAAACAAGCCTGCTGGGCAGAGTGGCCCCTGGCTAAGAACTGCTGTAGTAGCCTTTAAACCCTGGATGCCTAAGGCTCCTGTTCGATTATCGCAGAGTGTGTCCTGAAAGGCAAGGCTTGTGTGGAAAGCAGAGGAAGTCGTTGGTGTTTTACTAGGTGCTGGGGATATCTGGAACCTCTGCAATTTGAAACTCGAGAAACTGAGCAGTTTTAGAGAGGAGGGAAAAGGACAGAAACAGGCTGGAGACGCATCACTATCCTGTCTCTGCTTTAGGAAGGGCTGGATTGTGGCGGGGGAGGTAGGGCAGGGCATGCCTGCTCAAGAGAGATCATAGATAACTTTTAGAGATACTTGTCCCAGCAAGTTAAACAGATGCACACAGAGAACCCGGTGTGGGGGGTCAGTATGGGTGACAATGGGGGTATAATAAGAAAATTAAATCTTAACTCTCACTCTTATCTCATATTCATTCTTCAACTGCTTTTGTTGTCCAGGTATGTCAGAATGTATTGTGCCGTCATTTTGCAGAAGACCTTCATACCAGGGAAAATTTGAAAGAGAGAGCATTTTTACAAAAAGCAATTTACTAGTAATTTTTCAGCCTTTTCCCTGCCACTACTGAAAAATGTGTGTCTGAATAAGTTTGTCCTACCATGCTATTCATCATCGCGATTTGCCAGGAACTGCACTGAAATAATTTTCTTACATCAGTCTGCTGGTGTAAGAGAGATTCTGAGACTGGGACCCCACCATCAAACTAATAAAACAAATCAGAAGAATTAATCGCCAGTGGCAAAGTAATGAAAAATTCTAAGCTCTTCTGTTTTATACAGAGTTGCTAAGTATATAAAAATCATTTCCTTATTAGTAAAAATGATGGTGATACTTAAAATCAGTTTAGATTATTGTTGCTGACTTTTTTTTTTAAGTAGTAGTAATGGAGTTGTCCTGATTCCTTGATAGGGAAAACACCAAGGAAATTTTGCAGTTGATTTATTTTGGCCTCGGATGAGGTTATGAGTTGCTTCTGATGGCCGGATGACATTTTCTAAAGCTTTCAAGTGGAATTTTCCTGGACATTAAGAATTACTAAGGTGGACATATCTTTCCAGGGTATTCATTTACTATTTACTGGGGGAAGGGGTCAAGCTTATAGTGATTTTATGATTTTATCATGCAAGTAAATGGGGCATTCTACAGAAATCTGTCCAGGAGACAAGTGGAAGCTTCCTGTGCACTGCTTCATCCATCATTCCTTCTTGCATTTCTTCAGCAAATGAATGTACATGCAACAGTGTTACATTAACATTCAGCACATAGTTTTGTACTTATCTGTCCTAACCAACTGTCAGCGTTCCCGTATGCACTCCACTTGCATTTTCTCATTTAACCCTCAGAATAGCCTTACAGGGGAGGCGCTATTGATAGTCTCATACTGCAGATTGAGAAACTGAGGCACACGATTTCTTTTTTTTTTTTTGGGTAACTTCCTCCATCACACAGACAGTAGGCTATACCTGTTGAAATGGCTAGATCTGTTTGAAACCCATGTACTAAATCACTACCCCGACTCAGGAAAATCTGTAACTTGAAGTGACCCATGGTGAACTTCAAAATGCATCAGACAACTCAAGCTCATCTGAGCAGTTTCCTCGGGCTCTTCCCACAACGTGTCTGGGTGCAGGTTATGGCACGGACCCGTAGGTCGGTCCCAGGAGCACACCTGGCCCTGGAGCACAGACCAGGTGAGGGTTGCTTTAAATACTGGACGGAACATGAAACCAAAATGGCATTTTTAACAGTTTGCCTTGGCTGAGTCACCCCAGAGAACCGTGGCCTCTAGTTCTTGGGCTTACTCTCTTGGCTCTGAAGCAGCAGGAGTTCATGAAGTTTATTTTTCTTAAGAAAACTGTGTTTTAGAATTCACTAGACTATGCTGTCTTGAGGTGAAAATGGCTAGTCATGGTTGTGCTTGTCTGGTGCACGGAGAGCTAGATGTCAAGGAGCTGTTTGGAATATAAATGTCTTAATTACCTTCGAATTAAATTTCACAATCAAATGTGAGTTGTAAATATATAAACCCAGTATTTTTAGATTAGTGATGTAGAGTCATCTCTGCATGCTGCTTTAAATTAATAGTTTATATAACAATGTTCATTTCAACTAAAGGAGTAAAAATGGAACCAACTAAATGCCCAATGATAGGTAAACAGTTATGGAAATGATGGTGCACATTCGCTCAGCATGGCCATTAAAGTGATAATTATAAAGATTATTTAGTATCATAGAAAAACACTTACGAAATAATGTTAAATGAAACAAAGCAGCCTACAAATTATGCTGGAAAAAATGAGCAAAAATGGTCGTTGTTGTGGTATTAAGGTAGTACCTTTTTGGAGATTTATTTTTCTTTATGTTTTCCAATTTTGGGGAAGTGAAGGGAGATGCAATGTTACATTTTGCCAAATAAAAAAAACACACGGTAAAGCCAGTCCACACCTTAAACAGACCTTTGGAATGTAGAAACACTTGTATTGGAATAAGAAAACCCAGAAATGATTAGATTTGGGTATAAGCAGTGTGCCCAAGGTCGTCTTTTATTGTATTGAGGAAGTCCTGAATAAAGAAGGAAAATGAATTTCAAAATAATGAATAGGTATTTACATCTACATGCATACATATGTATGTAGATTTGTATACATTAATATATATTTAGAGAGGGTGCCTAGCAGAAGAATATGCCAATATTCGAGAAGACGTACTAGTAGGAAGTGGCCAACTATTTAAATGAGAAAATGGATTTGACTGATAGTCTGCATTTATAGTCTGAAGGAAACTTAGTGGGGTGTCATCCACTGACAAGAGAGACTCTCCACTGGATTCTTCCCATTGTTAAATGTCTGTGCTGATTTGCAGGTTTCTGGTTGGCCCTGTGCTGTGACTGGTACGGTACGATGCGTTGGGCTGGCAGTGGCACTGGTGGGTCGGACAGCCTGGCCAAGACACCTCCCAGGGTCCAGCAGTCCCTGCACATAGTAGAAAAAGCTGGGCAAGCAGTCCGTTGAGAATGGCAAGGCAGTTATGAAATTACTGGTTTTAATAGTGGCTTTCCCACTGTTGAGACACCTTGGAGTCAAAGATGCTGGCTGGAATTCAAGATTAACTGGGTCAGCATTTTATTCCATATGCTGAGGGAATGCCTGAGCGTGAGGCCACTCAGAATGGGTGGTGGTGCACATGAACATGCCGTTCCTTAACGTGTAACTCCTGGTCAAGGGAAAGGAGAGTAAACAGAACCTCACTGATGAATTCATTTATGTGGTGGGACAGTTAGAGGCCTCCTTTACAGGCACCAATTAATTCTTCAAAAGTGGAAGTCCCTCTTTCCTCCGGGCAAAGCTAACTGCTATAGATTTTGGACTGTGTCTTAGATTCATTATCCAGTTTAATTTCCTTTATACACTGAAATGTTATTTTTCTAGACATTTGTTCTCTTCTTCAGAGGTCACTGATTAAAAGGACCAAAAGGGGTAACGGGATGAATTCGGACGCCTTGCTGCGATGGAGTAGCGAGGGAGGAACGGCTCCCGTTGCAGAGCTGTGTCCCCTCGCAGGAGACACATGATCATGCCCCCCCCCCTTCAATTTGGGGAATATTGCAGTGACACCTCTACCATTAAGAACTGATGACCACCCAGTCTCGCGCTGGGGAAAGGAGCCCTCATGCAGCTGCAATGCAGGTTTTGAGGCAGAAGAAAAACGATCTTAGGTGCGGCCCCAACTCATTCACAGCTGTGATTTTAGGAAACAAATTCAACCAACAAAATCCTATGGTCAGTTACTTCAGCCACATAATGTAAACCACTTTTGCCACATAGGTTTATAGCCTGCTTCTGAGGAGTAGGGACATGGGGTGAACCTCCAATTCAAGCTTTGGTTTGGTGTTGAGGTTCAGAAGAACCAGAAAATGCCCCTCCTAAATGAACCAGACTTTCCTCTTCATTTCTGCTTCACTGTTTACTCAGCTCTTTGATTTTCAGCTTCTACTGACATTAACCTTTGCTCATCCTCTGTCCAAATGGAATCTAAATTAGTAGAAATGAATTACCAAAATTTTATGACATTGGCGAAAATCAACTGGAAAAAATGCCTCCTCCAAGTGAGACATTACGTCAATGTAAAAAATTAACTTTATTTGTAGCAGTTAGCTTTGCTAACTAATAACGGCCAAAAAGAGTTCAGTAAAATTGGTTCCAACAACTCAACACCAAAATCATCCGGTGTTTCCTTGGTTTGGCCAAACCCTAAACTTTGCATGGTTTCGGGTTCACTGCAGAGGTAGCAAAGCCAAGAAAAAAGGGAGAAATGAGCCTTTCTTGTAATTAGCTTCTATTTATAAGCTGACTTCAAATCGTAGAGAAAGTATCCTGCCCGAGGAGCCCACATACACAATCCTAACAAAAGCCCACAGAGAGAGAGAGTGACTGTGACCTTCCTATCCTGCGTACATTTTGCTGTCCATGGTCTAGCGTCAAAAGACTGTTTTTGAATTTGTGAGCCTTTCTTCTGATTCATGGGCTAAAAATGACACAGGGATGGTTTAATCTGGAGCGAAACAAAAGGACATGAATTCAGACCCACAGCGTGAAGTGGAAGTGCCTTTTCTCTCCTTCCATGTCAGCTGAGGGTGAGGAGGGGAACCTCAGGAGTAGTTCATCACCCCAAAGAGAGGTGTTGTCAGACTAAAGTCACGGTCGTCAGAAGGAATGTGTATAGTTAACTGCTTGAGATGGGGAAACTGAGGGAGTGCTTTGAGCAGAGTGACTGACACTCATTGCAAGTGTGCCCAGGGCGAGGTTTCAGCATTCAGGACTCAAAATGTCATTGTTGGGGGGAAAAGAGAAAACAAACAATATGTGTACCTTGTGTACTTTATGCTGTCACACCCAAATAGCTGTCACATTTTATTCCTTAAAATAAATTCTCTCTCTCATCAATCGTCATGTTATTTTCTCTTCTTCCAGGTTAGTTGGTTAATTCTTCTCTTGACCCACAGCTCTTATGAACTTCTGTCTAAAACATGAAGCCACATCCTTCCTTCACAAAGCTCCATTCTGATGTCTTTAAATGTTTATCTCCTTGGGCATGAAAAGCTTAGCAGTGTCTGTGGCAGCCTGGAGGAGGACTTGGTGGTCTTCCTGGGAGGTGGCCTGACACTGTACTGGCCTGAGGCCAAGGGTTGTCTAGACTCAACTCAGAATCACAGCCATGGTGCTTGCTTCAGCTGAGCTTGGAGCAAAAGGTACCCAGTGTGAGAGGCAGAAGTGGACTTGGCCTCCAGTGGGGTCAAGAGACCCATCCCTAATTTAGCACCGTGGAATCTTCCAGTACCTATGTTCTGAGGGTGCCCCAATAGGTGCTGTCAGCAGTGCTTGCTTCATTCACTAGTTTAATGCCCCATATTCAGTCATCACCAGGCCCTGGGGATTTTTTTCTTTTTTTCCTGGTGCTTCTCTTGTTGACTTCTTCCTTTTCAGTCACCTGTTCCTGCCCCGATCTTGGTCTTCTTAAGTCTCCTTCCCCACCCTGCAGGCCCTGCTAGTCCAGGCTCCATGTGCTCACTTCTCTCGTCTCTGCAGATGCCTGTGTTAGTGCGTCCCAGTTTCGTAGCACTTCCAAAGAACAAGTCTTTTTTTAAGGTCTTCTGTAATTTTTCCCACCCTGCTTATCTCTCTAGATTTCTCATGGCTATTGAGACATCCTCCATCTGCTGAAGTTAAGCCACCCCCCAGACTGTTTCTAGAACACACTACAGGCAGTCCCTACTTTGCGTCTTTGCTTCCACTGGTTCACTTTCCAGGACTGCACCCTTATGCTATTCTCCCATGGAGAGTCTCTTTTTGGTGATCCAAAGCTAGTCTTGCCTTCTCTGGCCTCTCCCGTCCTCAGCTGCTACCTTCATTGACTCAGTGTTCAGCACCCACATGTCCAGGGTGACCAAGGAACCACACCAGATGCTGGGCAAACAGAGGAACACGAGGCACAGCCCTCGGCAAGGTCTGGTCCAGCAGGGAAGAGATGCATCGACGGATGACACCTACCCACTGTGTGCAGGGCCATGGTGGTGGTAGGGTGCTCCCAGGGAGTCATCTGGTAGACACACAAGAGCAGGCCTAAATGATTGTGTCACTTTGCTTTGCTGTGTGCCAGTTATCTCTCCTTAACACAGATATGAGTGTTCTGTGGACTAGGCTCCTCGAAGAACCTCCTCTCTCCTGTGGTCTGGTAGGTGTCAGTACTTGCCTATTGGTTTTTAAGAATATTATGATACACATCACTATCCTTGCAGCTTACCCATGATAAGACCTCACCCATGACATGTCAAGAAGGCTTAGGATGAGTGTACAGTATTAGTGGCTTTCAAATATTCTTCCTACCTTATCTGGAGCCTCAGATTAGGCAAAACGTGGCTACATTCTGAAACACGGGTAGGAATTAGAGGAGTGGGAAGAAGAATGGGTAGAGTTTAAGCATATCCAGAGATTTTTATCTTCTGAATGTTGGCATAACTGGCCTCAGGTTGTTGTACACATATTTTCTTTGCTGATGGAAGAGAAGGAGATGGCACACACACTCACAAAAATGAGTAGATGGTACAGAAAATGGTGCATGTTTTATATTTAATTATGAAATATGTCAAGGCTCTTAACTACATATCTGATGTAGAAAATGGGACTTGATAGGAATTATCAGTAGGTTGGTTTTTATATTATCTAACGTTCTTCTTGGGAGAAGGATGTGGTAGTGGAAAATAAATTAAGAACTTAATTCAAAAATCTCAATAGCTGGAATAACATAAAAATTTTAGAGCATGGCCTCTTTCCTTACCTTAGCCTTCTAATCTGCTGTAGGGGAGAAAAAAGCCGTGGAGGGCCTGGGGCACACCAGTGGGTCTGGTTTCTTCAGAGGGGCACAGAGGTTTGAATGAAATGACTTTATCTTTGAATTGAGAATACTGAATGTAAAATTATACTCAATAAGTAAAATCAGTACTAAGAAATAGAAACACTAATGTTGTCCATTAAGTTGAACATGGACAGGAAGGGAAAGTAAAAGGAGAAGATATATATATAGAGAATGGGAGGGGAACACACACTGCTAGACAGACACGTGAACACACGTGCACGCACACATGTGACACACAGAGGAGAGGGAGGGGTGATGCTCAGGAGTGTCAGTCCAGGCTGACTGGGTGACATACTGCTGCCTGTTCAGTTGAGCCTCGAGGCACACGCAGTTTTGATGGCCTTGAGCCACTGCTGTCAACTTTTTGGCTACTCTTTAAGGGCCAGCTGCAGCAACCCCTTCTCCCATCCAGAATGGAACATGACATTTCATCCAGGGGCAAAAGTGCAATCAAGGCGAGTGCAGGACATGGCACAGCTCCATACTCTATGGAGCTCCCAACACATAACAAGCTCCAGTGTTCCACTGAAGGGTTGTATTCCTGCGGTTGCCTCTATTTTTTAATCTCCCCAGCACCTCCTTGGCACAGATTTCCCATCACTTCACAAGGACTGTGGAAAAGGGAGACAGACAGCAGTGGCATGAGACGGTGTAGTTCATGAGTAGAAGTTGACATCGTAGAGAGCAAGCAATACTGATGATCTATGAAATGGTTCTCTGCAGACTTCAGTATCCTAAAAAGATGTTTAAAAAGGAAAACATAAATCTTTCCAGAACCTCAAATGACCCCTCTATGCTTTGGCCTTCTTGAAGCTTAGGAGGATGGCACAGATGTTGATGAAGGGAAGCTTTTACGAGTTTTTTGTTGTTTTGTTTTTGTGCATGTGTTTTTATGGAAAGTGTTTCCTGCCATGTAGGAGAGGAAGATCCAGGGGGTGGCTGTCCTCCCACAGGCAGGAAGAAAACATGCATTTCCCTTAAGGGCTCTGTCCCTCTGCCTGCCTCTGTAGAACACCACACTTGTAGGCCAGGAAGTTAATCCATTAAAAAAGAAGAAGGTAAATCAGAACTTCTGGGGGATGGAGACGGTGTGGCAGGTTTAAAAAAAAAACCAAAAAAACAACAAACTCCTCCTTAGGTAATTTTAATAATGCATCTAGAATAAAGAACATTGGCCTACATATTTTGTTTCATTTATTTATCTTCTTCACTCCCTTATTCTCTTATGTATTTCCTGCTGTATCCACAAAGCTTAGAGCAGCATGTGGAACATGAGAGGTACCCAAACATAATTATTCAATGAAGGGATGGATGAATGAATGGCTCAGACGAGGAGGGAGCACTGGCCCCTTCCATTTTTTGTAGAATGAAGCTGGAACCCAGCCAGGTGTTGGGACAATCACCAAGAGAGCCGAGTGTATGCTCTGTGGCCTGGCTTGGTCTTCCTTGTGTATCAGCAGTCAAGGTGGATTCATATTCCATAGACAGGAAAAACTAGTGACCAGTCATTGTCACTATTTAAAATACAGGACTTTGACAACATCAACTGATTACAGGATGGCAAATTTGAAGTAAATTGTCAGTGAGCAGGCCCACAGCAGGAATAGGCCATAAAGCTTTGTGTTTTGGGGTGTTTTTGTTTGTTTGTTTGTTTTTGATGTTCCTGGTTGGAGATGGAAAACATCTAGAATTCCATCCCTTCGTAGGAATTCCACGGCTAGGGGCAGCTCTTTTCAACTGTGGTTCTGGGTATGAGACCGCTCACTAGTACACTGCCAATCTTTTCAGTGAGGGGCTTGGTGTTGGATTTCATAAACCAGTGGAGTAGGGGCTCAAGGTCACCCGCTGAGCACTCTCACATCTGCAGTGTTTTCTTGACACAGAACTCCTGGCTACAGTCCTTAAGAACCGGGGTTCAGAGACCAGCTGCTTGGTTTTGAGTTCTGGCCCTTCCGTTCATTAGCCCAGAATCCCGAGCAAGTGATACAACCTGGGAGAGTGAAGATAACAGTAAGAGGTCACACTTATTTAGCGCACACCATGGGTTAGGAACTATTCAGCGCCTTATACATGTTTGAACATTTCGTTCTCCAAACAGCCTCTGAAGGAGAGGTGACCATTTTTAATAAAGACGGGGAAACTGAGGCACAGGTAGTGGAGTCCAGTGCCTGTGGGCACACAGACTGTTACGGGCAGAGCTGAGAGTGTACACGAGGACAGTCTGGCGTGGAGCCTGTGCTCTCACTGCCACGCTGGGCTCCTCTGTGGGCCAGGATCATGGATTAGGTGGCTGGTTCCCAGGAAGCTCTTGGTATATGGCCCTGGATGTGGACAAGGACAGCACTCTCAGGAACATGTTGTGCATGTGGATGACACCAGCTATGTTACTGGAGAGACGCAAGCTTGAGGACCACCACCAGAAGGTTCATCCTTGAATGGCTGATTAAAAACTGAATGATTGTGCTAGATTTTTACCTTAAAGCTGCATGTGCCAGTGGTCACTCTCATTGAGTCTTTCCATCACAGTGTTAGAATTGATGCTTTATTGATGTAGAATTTAAGTGATGACTAGGAATGAGCCGAGTCCAGAGTCCTATCTGCCACTCACTCAGCAGTTGATCCTGCCCCGGGGAGTGCAGGTGTCAACGCTGCCAAGTGCGACTGGGTGCTGTTTTTATGGATCCAGCGTTCCAACCATATGCTACATCCCATCATTCAGCCTAACCCCAGGTATGTTTGCCACTCACAATGGACATAGTAAATAAAGAAGAGATATACAGATATATGTAGAGGAGAGTTAATATTATATAGAGAGATAAATATAAATAGAACAAAACAAACTGAGGGTGTAAACTATTTTTGTGAACCCATCGGACTAACGACTGCCATTAAAACAAAAACAAAGAATAAATAATTGAGAAAAGCAGTTATCACTGGGCTCTTAAATGGCCAGAGAAGTCAAATGAAAAATACGGTTTGAAACTGAGAAACTTATCATTTTCAACATTTCTTTAATTTCGCACTCTCTACAATGCATGTGGGGAGTACCAGGAATTCTCTTGGGACTGAACCCTGGCCACACTGTCCAAGCTGTGGGAGCCCCAAGAGCACGAGTAAGTGGACACTGGTTGTTTGTGCCATGTGATTTCAACAGGGAAAAACAATTTTTAAAAACTTTATGCACCACAATGGTGTCTATTAAAAAAATGATAAATTGACGGGTCTGGCACAGAGATCAATTAAGTTGATGTCATGATGCCCGATTGCGAGGTGGGGGTCAAGGCTGAGAGACATTGGGTTGTCTCCAGCCGGCCCAGTGAACTCCCTAGTTTTCTGGTGAAGGTCTAGTGAAAATTCCTCTGAACCCCAGATGTCAGCATTGGGGGTATGAAAACATTCATCTTTGTGATTGTAGCAAGATATGTTTTCTTATTTCTTTTTTTTTTTTTTTTTACTCTAATACTAGGTCACTAAATTCAAAGACGTTCTTTGTTTAAAAACTCTACTTCTACCCAAGTGAATTTTCACCTGAGGAAATGACTGAGGTTGAGGTTAGTGGCAGAAGAGCACAACCCTTCGATCCTTTTTCTTTTCTCAACCCTGGGTGGGCATCTCTGGGCATGCCTCCTCTTTCCCAGCTTCTTACGATGCTTCCTTTAATTTCTACTGCAAAAAAAGTATAACTTGCAATGGCAAAGAACATTTGTTTCCCTATCAGGATTTCCTGGATTTCTAGCAAGATGACTGAGTAGGTTTATTGTTAATTGCCTCATTAAATATTTATTAAGCACCTGTTACAGGAAAGAACTGTGCTTTAGCCCTTTAAGGATTTCTTTATGTTGTCAATCTCTTGGTCCCTTTTCCTCCTATTTGAAAGTATTTCTCATGGAAGTTCTAAGAAGTAAGAGATGATGAAAAACTTATTTTTTTAAAAATATTTCCAGTTGAAAACTCATACATAAATTTCTAAAAGTAATCGTATCTTTCCCCCTGTTCCTGCCCAGACTCCCAGACTTCTGTTTCCATTAAAATTACCCAGCACCTATTGGCCTTGGGCAGCATCTTTAACCCCTTCCTCACCAGTTGCCAGCTGGAGTGCTTCTCTCAAAGCTGCTCCCATATGTAAATTCTCAGTGTCACCAGTGACGTTTGGTACTAGTTAATTCTCACCTCCCTAACTATTTTCCAATTCCTCTTCTCTGGTTTATCTTCTCTAGAGATCAAGACTTAATCTTCTGAAAATATATTTTCTTGCTCAAAACACTGAATGAACAGAAGCCCCTCCTGCCCTGCTAGTTCTCAAACTGGCTTCAAGCTGTGTCTCCCTCTCTGATGCCAGCACCTAAACCTTTGCCAAATGTCCCTTCTCACTCTTCCCATACAAGTCTCTAACTCTGAGCATCTTACCACCTGGCTTTAGCCTCAGGACTTCTGTGTACTGGGCCCAGGGGTCCTGTCTCAACCTTCACCTTCAGAGTGGGCCAGGGCATCACTCTCTCCTTGTACCCTCCTACCCCAGTTCTACCTCCTGTGAGTCTTGAGGGGCTTGTTACTTCCTTGCATTTCCTCCCCTCCTGGACTAGAGCTTCCTGGGGACCTCTCACCTGGTCTTGTAACACCTTACACATTGCCTTGGCCACTGCAGCTACTGCTTAGTACATTTCCATGAATCAAACGTCCTTTCTGAACAAAGCCATCTGCATATCAATCTACCTTCCCTATGCTTGCCCCGTTTTAAGAGCCCAGATTTTATAGTTTCACTACATCTTCAAGGATGCTAAAATCATCACTTACTACAAAAATAGGCAGACTTTACTATGCAAAATGCAGGCAATGCAAGGTGTCTAGAATCTAACTGCTAAGTATACATATAGAAAAGATAAAAAAAAAAATAACGGGGCAATTGACAAATAAATACCTCTCAGAGAATAACGAGGGTGGAGGGACCCACATCACCAGTGGAATGACCTAGAAGCACGAAGATTGCTCAATTTCATTAAGGTTGGCAGTGTGTACGGTGCACCCCCATGGTGGTTCCTCAACTGAGCAGAAAGAGGCCCCCATACCATCATCCTGCACTTTTCCCTCTTTCTTTCTGGAGTTCTAAGGTGGAGAGAGAGCAACTTTTATGTGCAAGGCTGTTTGTAATATTTTCAGCATCCCATAGCCCCCTTCTCATGTCTTTCATATGCTGTAGTTTACTGCATTTCATTTTATGCCCAAAGCTAGATTATTAAGGTTTGAATTGGAATTTTCCACAGTAACTACAATATAAACTTCAACAAACATTTTGACATGCTGTTATGATTTTTTAAAGAGTTTCTTCACCACTGCACTGGCCAGAGTAATGTAACTCATGTGAATGTGCACTGTGCAAAGATGAATCTTTCTTGTCTGTTCTTGCTCAAACTTCCTAACAAGAGGATCATGTGGTAAAGAGAACACATCTTTGGATGTGCAATACTTTCAACAAGCAGTTCAATCTATAAAAGCGATATTCACAAACAATGCCTTTGGAGAGAGTTCTTTCCAAATTCCTCTGAAATACGGTGTTAGCCAAAAGGTTTATAGAGTAATTCAGAAACATATTTCCTTCTTGTCCCTAATATCTGCTTTTCTATATTCAAGTTAATTTTCTCTGAGTCCAAGTTTTAGCTGGGAATATGCACTCAGCAGAAAGACACAGAACTGTCAGGTTAGAATGTTTTGTTTTTATTTAGATAATGGCTGGTTATGTGATAGTATCTTTGTACACCTCAAGGTCCCTCAACTCATTCAGTGTGATTTGATTAATGTCTGAAGTATATAAGACTCAAATTCACACTGAACAACCTATGACTTACAGTAGAGGGGTCTCTGAAAGGACTTGAATTTGGAACCAGGAAATGTTTCTGCAGTTACGGTTTTTCTTAATCTGTGAGGTAAGATTCTTGGTTGTCTGGAGATACCTAGAATCTGAAATAGACACATTGTCATGGTCCAGAGGTTCAAACGAGTACTTTGTACAGCGTCCTGCTTAACATAAGACGTTGTGCAAACAACTTGTTTACAGGAATTCTGTCAGGGTCCTTGCACCATGGTCCCTGCAATTCTGTATTCTATCATTAATACATAAGAAAAAAATATTTTTAAAATAAACTGATTCAAAGTCATGAAGTTTTATTACATGCACATCACAGATTAGTACAAGTATAAGATAAAGACTTCTCTAAATGTTTGTATGGGAATTTCATGGTAATGAAAGTGTTGTCATGTAGTATCAATCATATTAAATTTTGGTTTAAAATATTGAAGTCACTCCATAATGTTATGAAATATTAAAATCAAATATGTGAGGAGACGAAAAAGGATCTGCTTTATAAATTACGTCAGCTAATTTCAGGTTGGGAATATAGGTCTCAGTAGAATTACAGTGGGTAAGGGATGTTGTTCTTAACACTAACGAAGGAACTATTTAAAATAATGACGCTAGTTTTATCTGGGGAGTCTTTGGAACCTCACATTCCCAGAATGACCGTGCTCTGCCTTGGGTATGTAGAATCTGCCTGCTCACCCAGGCTTCTTGGGTGCCACTGATCGATTCAGCAGCACCCTTGATACGCATCTGCCCAGGTATCTGGTGGGTTGGTCCAGAGCCTCAGAATAAAAATCCCTGGTGAACCTGTCACCACTCGCCTCTACGAATGCCTGTCCATAGCGCTGCTACTTTGTGATGCAGCTGTGGTCATTTCCTTATCATCATTCTCTGAGAAGCATCCTGGCCCCCACATAAGTAACCTGCTCAGACAAGAGAGTTCAGTAGTTATTTCTCTAAATGAGACAGTCATGAGTTGGAGCAAACAAGAGAATACAAATGTCTAGCTACATGAATGAGTCTGTCCAGCCACTCTGTTGTCATCAACTGTTATTTCAGAGAATCATTTATCGTTTTTATTTGGGGACTGTTTATTTCAGTGTGTAGGAGTCTTCCTTGTAGACAGATGCCTTTCATGTACGAGTCTTTTATTTATTTATTTAAAAATTTTTCCCTATAGAGGGAGAAACAAAAGACAAAAACTCCTTATCCTGCCATGGGAGAAAACAATTGAAGCAAAACAGAAAAGCCCTGAAAGTCAATCGAGTAATAGAGTATCCAGCTTTCCATAGAGCTTTTAGAAAGCTCTTTGTGCATACATGCAGCTTTCTAGCCTTTGCCTTATTAGCCTATTTCTTAACCAGTAGTTACGTTTCTCAATAGGATAATAGACCTGATTTACATGAAAGCTCAAAGTCTTAATCACAGTGATAAAATATGAAGTCGTGGCAACTGTAATAAGTTTAAAGGCATATTTTCTTTTTCAAGGGCATCTTGTCTTTAAGTAAAGGTCTTTCATTTAGCTAAAGAAATCTATCCAAATCATTCTTTTTGGAAATGATGAATTTAGTGAAGTGAAGAAAACAAAACTGTAGCTAACATAATATATGCAAAATCATGCAATTAGTGATAGCTGTGCTAGACTTTTTTCTTTTTTTCCTCCAAATGCGCCTCTAATAAAACCATGGTGAGGAGCAGTGCCATCTAATGTAAGTAGTAAACATGTATAGTAAATTATCAATATCTGGTGAGGCATGCAGATGGCAGGACTTCCATTTTTCCTGGGAGCATGTTTGCCAATCATTCTTGCAAAAAATTGCAAAGATAAATATGAACTTTGAAAAGTAACATTCAATGGTATATGAATGTCATAAATAGCACAATGTGTAGTAAAAAACAGCACTTCCCACCTCTGCATAGTGAAATGATGGTTACTTTCTGCTCAATCTGTAGCATAAACTTAATAAGGGTTGTATCATTTTCATATGTGTACTACTCATCGGGAATGGCCTGGGTCTTGTGATTTGAGTGGTATTTTTAAATCAAGTGCCCAGTGCTGTAACCTTGACACTTCCCCCCACTGGGATATGGAAAGGTAACTGCCCCAGCAAGTCCTTGTTCAGGGGAAATCCTTCAAGTGTGTGAACCCGGGACCCTGAATCTGGACTCTCCGCTAGCCTGAGGTATAGTCTTCTGAAATGATCACTTGGGTTTCTAGCCAAGGCACGGCTCGTCCAAAGTTCCTTCCTACTGTTGCAGTTTCACCTCGGGATGCTTCCGCAGAATTTAAGCGCCAAAGCAGACAAGGTCAAATTAAACTGCTTCACTGCTGCTTCTCCCTTGAGGGCCCAGGAGGGCGTCCAGCGCCCCCCAGCACAGACTGGCAGCAGGAGAAGGGGACAGGGCAGGAGCTCTGCTTTATAGATGAGCAAAACGCACCCATTTTCTCCCCTGTTTACTCCAGAGGCTGCTCTCCTCCCCCACTCCTGGCATCCCTTTATCACTGGCTCCATCTCCCTGTGGCATATTTTTGGGTAGTAGAATGCTGAGGTCAAAGGGAGAGGCTCTTTATCCAAGCAGTGGAGAGGTCAGCCTGGAACCCTGAGCATGAACCAGCAAGACGCAGACTCTCGCTCTTGACTTTGGACTCAAGGCACTGCCTGGCCCCTGGCTAGCCCGTGGGGGCTCCCTCTTCCCTCCTGCCCTCTGCCAGCTCGCCTACTCACTAGGTCTGCAGCATCGCTTGGTTTCCCACGCCTGTCCCTGGCTGACGCGGGATGCCAGGCACCCCGAAGCCCTGCGGGCGCCGACCCCAGCCCGCAGCCCCGAGAAGGTGCCAACCCAAGCGAGCGGAGGCGACGGGCATTTCACGTGGGCATCTGCCTTCGCCGCTGCTTGCGCCTCTCCTTAGTAGCTGGCGTCAGGGCCCCTCTGTTCCGACTTACCCCCACCCGAAGTTAATGAGCCCTACTTTCCAGTTCGCTTTAGTTTGGAAAATACTTAAAAGCCTCGAAATGTTCCGGGGAGACGACCGCCCCCGGATCCCCCAGTTCTGCCTGGCTAAGGCTGTCGGGCGCTCGCGAAGCTGTGGCGTTTGTCTAGAACCGACATCGCAGACACGCAGCCCCACTCCTCCCGGCCGTCGCCAAAGTTGCCAGACGCCCCTTGGCGACCTGGCCGCGCCACATTCGGTTGCACAACCTCGACCCCCGCCCCCGCCCGTGCCCGCCGCCGCGTCTGCTCCCGCCTGCGCCGGTGTGTCCTGGCCCCGGGCGCCGCCGAGTCCCGGTGAAGCTGGTTTGGGATTGAGTGCGTGCGCCCGAGCCGGGGTCGGAGCCCGTCCGGGCAGTACTCTGCCCGCGGCCAAGTGCAGCGGGCGCCGGGGCGCGGGAGGAGAGCACGAGGGCTCCGCTTACCTTCCGCTGCTTATAGATAAGTCGAGGTCGGTGCAGCACCTGGCTCGGGCATGTCTCGCCGCGGACCCTGGCAAGCCTGGCGCGGCACGGAGCACTCCGGCAGGAGCATCCGCGGCAAGACTCGCCGGGCTCGCGCCGAAGAAGGCTCGGCTCCGGGGACTTGGCCGGCTGCGCGCCCGCCGGCCGCCCCTTCCACCGCCGCCGGCCCGGCCCGGCCGGCCCCCGCGCCGCAGCTCGCGTCCCTCCGGCCCGGCTCAGCGACGCGCGCGGGGAGGCAGCGGCTCGGCCGGCTCCGGGGACGCCCGCGCGCTCGTTCGCTCGCAGCGCGGCGGAGCCAGCCACAGCCACCCGGCTTCGTGCTCCTCCGATGTCCTCATTTACTGCAATTGTCTTCGGCGAGATCTCCGCGCTGGGGCCGCGAGGCGGGGGCGGGGCGGAGGAGGGAGCAGGAGGGAAGTCCTTGCAGCCGCTCCCGGGTCCCAGCTACTCCGCCAAGCCGGGCGGCCAGAGGAGAGGGCGCCCCGAGCCGCGCGCCTGCCGCCTGTGCGCCCGGCCGGCACCGAGGCGGGCGGAGCCCCGGGCCCCACAGGGCGGGGGCGGGGGCGGGGGCGGTGCGGGGCCGGGCCTGGCCGGGCCGCGTGCGTGGGGTGAGGGATCTGGAGGGAGTGGAGGAGCCCCCTCCCGCCGACGCCGGAGCCGGAGGAGGAGGAGGTGGAAGGAGCTGCCGCCGGCTGCCGGCTGCCGCCTGCGCGTGGGGCTCCACCGCGGCGCGTCCTCGGGGTTTCTGGGCTGCAGGCGGCGCTGCGCGGCCCGGGAACTTGTTGAGTCTATCCTGGAGCCGCCTCCGGAGCAGCTGGCAGGCGGGGGACCCAGTGTTTTCTCTCGGGATGAGGGTCGCTGGGGACCCCACTCGATGGCTGCCTGCCATGCCAGCCGGCCCAGCCCTGCGGGGCTTTGAAAACCAGGCGTGCAGGCTGGAGGTACCCTAGGCTCCTGCCCCTCACCTGCAGGTTGCTGGTTTGTAGAGGCCAGGGTCAGGGGCTCCTTTCAGTGCTGGGTCCAACCTGGAATCGGCCCCTCCAAATGGGGACAGGAAGGCAGAGCAGCTGTGAGTGGCCTGAGGACAGAAGTGGGAGGGCCTGCCTGGTCTGTTGCATGCTAACATTTAGGGACACTCCAGAGCGGGCGCCACTGTCACTCTTAGTTAGGACCCTTCCCCGCCATGCGCGCGCACACACACACACACACACACACACACACCACCCACCTGCAGATACCACAAGGTATATGCTGAGTTTGTTTGGGGCCAAGCTAAGTTCACTTGGGGAGGGAAAAGATTTTCGATGCTCAAGGAGCTATATCCTCTTCCCCCCCTTAACCTCCCCATCCACCAAAGTGTTTTAGGTCTTCTGAGCTGAGAGCAGCAGGCCCAGGGGCCTTGCTGATGCCTGGCAGGCCCTGGGGCCTGGGCCTGGGACTAAGCAGCCAGATGGCCACATGTGTCCTGACCCCTTGAATTTTCTCCTAGAACATACTTGTGAGTAGCCACATTTATTAGTTTATTTCTCAGGAAAGGACAGAGAAATGGTGGACCCGAGGATGGTGGCAGGCTTTGGAGAATGAATTAGGAGGACAAGTGGAAGTCCAGTCACCCACCCACCCACCTCACCAGACATGTCAGTGGGCACACACCTCTGCCTGAATATCCCTGAGTCCCTGCACCTAGTACCAGCCCTGAGCCTGGGGCCAAGACATTGCTCTGTCCTTGTTCATTGAGCTGAACTGAGCCTAGCACTGTACTTTACATAGTGTTTGTTCTTTGTAGATGGCTTTATAAGAAATGCTTTATTTACATGTGGATGCTTGGGGCAAAGTGTCCAGACATTCCAGAAGAAAAACATTCTAAAATGCCCTCTACTTCACTCTTACCTCTCAGTGTCCTTTGGGATATAACTTCACCATCACTGGGGATACAGATATGCCCAAAAAGGGAGTCCTTAGCCTCTAGGTCCAAATTCTGCCCACCCTACCCTTCTTTATTGTCTTTTGTAACTCAGATCCTCCGAGCCTGATTTTAAGCCCATTTCCTTGTTCCCCCCCGAGAATACTGTTGTGACTTTGGGCTCTAGTAATTCTCTTAGACATGTGTAGAACTTTCTGTAAATCTTGCTTTATTGCATATCCATAAAATTGGAATCTACCTTCCATCTTTTAAACCTGTCACTGTAAACAAAGCTGCCAGGAAACATGGAAACTGTGCTGGTGATAACAGAAAGCCAAAGTTTTAGGGGCCATGAGTGAAAACACATAAGTGTAAATGCATGCGAAGCAAGGCAGAGCTCAGCCACAGGTGGCACTGTGAGCTGGCAAGAAAACAGCTCTAAGGACATTGTTATTTGAGATCTGCATGATGTATAATTCTAAGAAGAAAATGAAAAGCTGTAATTGGCAGGTTAGAAAATCCACTTATATGAAGAGGAGAGTTTAATTGAACTTCATAGCATCATCAGGACTGCTTTGAGTTGTTTGTTTGTCTAGTAGATGTTTGGTGTTTTGCTAAGACTATTAAAATCATTGGTGTCCTTTCCTTTTTTTTGAAGTAAGAAACCATTTACCTATTGTATTACTTAAGTTCAAGTCTTCAGCATCACAAATCAAAATATTGATGAAAACTTGTATCACCATACCTTTGGCTACTCATAGATAGGGGTTGGTATGTTATGATGCTACAATCTTTAAAGCAAGCATTGTGCTAGGGGCTGGGGGTGAAGGGAGATTCAGCCATCTTCCTGCCCACAGATCCCTGTTGCATTTTTTTTTTTTTTTTATGTATGGGGCATATGCATATTTTTAAGATCTAGAATGAGTCATTGTGTTCAGCTTCCTCAGGAAAAAAGTGAAACTTGATAGAGAGTAGATTCGTTTTAGGAATCAATGAGGTATAAATTGTTTTTTTAAATATATTTTGCTTCAGATTTGTTAAAAATGATGGACTTGCAAAGGGGAAAATAGTTACTTTTCAGATGGGATTTCCTAAAAGCAGAGGGACCTAAAGAACAAAAATATTAGAAAGTACGAGACAGCTATCTAAGAAAAATATGCAAGTCTCTCCTCTTTTGCCCCCTTTTTGGAAGTGTGCAGGTGTTATATGGTGAATTCTTGGAATTCCAACTATATATATAGTAAGTTTGAGGTCTCAATGTCAACATTAAAAAAGCCCAAGAATATACAAGTCAAAGATGTTCAAGAATATTCGTAAAGGGATAGTCTATATCAGCTGCAAACTGGAAATAACCCAAATACCTATCAGCAGTAGAATGGATAAGAATTTCTTGGTTTTGTCATATAGTGGATTACTATACAGCAGCAAAAAAGCACTAACTGCTGATGCATGCAGAAGCATGGGTGACTTTCACAAATATTATGCAGAGCACAAGAAGGTAGACACAAGTGTATATATCATGGGATTCCATTTAAATGGAGTCCAAGAATTTGACAGCCTTATCATTGGTGGTAAATGTCAGAATTGGGCTTACTTCTGGGGCATACTAATTGCACAGAGGCACAGTACCATCATTGGCACTGGATTGTTCTGTCTCTTACACTAGGTGGTTACCCAGTTCTGTAAACATATAAAAATTCATTGAGATTTTCTCTGTCTTAGGGTGACTCCATTCTGTCTGAACATTATGTCATTGCAGCATCTACACACATGTTCCCCAATAATCCGTCCCTTTAAATGAATCAGTCAGTGAGATTAACTCGTATCTGCTGAAGCTATTTCTTCTCCAAAACCCATTGTAAGAGAAAGAGGAGAGATGTCTGCAGATGAGCTGCTGCCGTAGATGAGACTTCTGGTTCAGCTACACATCAGAACTTCCTTTTTTGGGAGGCTGCTGATCAACAATTGCCCTCTTGATGCTCAGATGCAACCGTGACAGAGTTCGCTTTGGAAATGATTTTCCTGCCTCCTATGTTAATGTTCTGAAGTGTCTCTGAGCTGAGCCTAAGCCTGTGATGAGCAGGTTCCATCCTCCTGTTCAGAAGCTGTAGTAACAGATCTGCCCGTGCTCAGCTCCTACAAAAGAAAGGTAAGGTGCACATGACTTAAACCTGGAGGGTGGAGACCAGTAACATGAGGTTGCTTTAGGCTTCTCTTTCAAGGACAAGATGGGCAGACTGCTCGAAGGGCACTCTGGCGAGGCCTCATCTTTTGCCCAGATGACTTGTCAGAAGCCCTTGTGAATCGTTCCCTTCGTCATACCCAGTTCAAGCATTTAGTCTCCCCTTTCTTTCTCTTTCTCTCTCTCTCTCTTCATTCCTCCCTCCCTTCCTCCCTCCCTTCCTTCCTTCCTTCCTTTCTTTTCTTTCTTTTCTTTCTCTTTGCTACAGCACCTAACTCTGTCACCTAGGCTGGAGCACAGTGGCATCATTACAGCTCACTGCAGCCTTGAACTCCTGGGCTCAAGCGATCCTCCTGCCTTAATCTCCTGAGTAGCTGGGACTACAGGTGTGCACCACCAAGCCCGGCTAATTTTCCTATTTTTTGTAGAGAAGAGGTCTCGCTCTTGCTCAAGCTGGTCTTGAACTCCTGGCCTCAAGCAATTCTCCTGCCTTGGACTTCCAGAGTGCTAGGATTACAGGCATGAGCCACAACGCCCAGCCTTATTTGTGATTTAAGGCTCTCTTTTTGTGTAAAGCCCTCTGCCTGTGGTTCTTCCGTTGTCCCGGCACCTGTTTGGAAGTGCTGGTCCGTGCTCCTGGGTACTCCACACCCTTAGTCTTCTTTCCCTTCCATGACGAGAGACTGAAGATGGTTTTTTGGCTTGGAATAAAATTTGTTTTGGAAAAACTGAACATCGTGAAGACTACTGGAAATCCCTGGTTTTCTATATAATGCATCATTGTGAATCTAATTTGTCTGTAGGAAATGGAGTGTTTTCATTTTTAAAGAGAACAAAAGTAGCTCTAGGTTTTCTTTCTCACATCACACAACAGAGGCAGTGCTACACTGCGAGTGAGGAAGCGTACACACAGGTTTCTGGTCTCTCCTCCCTCACCCTCAGAAACCCTCATTTTCAGGGTTCTGAAACCCCAAGGCTTTCCCCCCGGAATTCAGTTGCACCTCCTTTCCTTCAGGTGGATTCACTGAGGAATGATGCACACATATTTGCTTTTGCTGACCCTTATTTGGTCAGTCTTGGGTGATGGTGTCTCTAGGGTTTTCTTATTACCCAACTCTCATCACTGGCTCATGGGCTTTTCTTGATCCCTCCTGGTAACACCACTGGTGTCTTTGAGCCTGCCGAAGCCAACTTCTCATATAGCAGCTCATATCTCAGGCCAAAGAGTGATACCTTTGATCAGAACTAGGTCAAGAAGCGATAAGAATTGACTTCAAAGTTCAGTGTCTGGCCTGCTAATCCACTTGGCTGGTGCTAAGAGTGTTGTTGACGACTCTTCCCCAGGCAGTCTGCCTGGTGCGCAGGGGGCCTTTCCTCAGCTTGGCACTCGCTGCAGGGAGGCCTGAGGTCTCCCCACAGCTGGGTGGGCTGCCTGGCCTGCACTTGCTCTGGGGGAGCTGGGGGAGGAATTTCCTTCTTCCCAGCTCAGGCTCCACAGGCAGGGAGGAGGTGCAGAGGATGCCTGGAGGAAAGAAGAAGAAACTGGAAGCCTCCTTACTCTATTTTTTTCCATCCCCAAACACCGTTGAATATGAGACTTTGGTAGTAATGATGTACCACTTTTGCTGTGCACCTGGTCTGTTGTGCATTATCTACTTTAGTCCTCACAAGACAGCCATGAGGTAGATACTGTTAAACTCTTCTCACAGAAGTAGATCAGAAGAGTTAAGTAATCACTGCAAGGTCACACAGCTAGAGAGTGATGGAGCCTAGATTCAAATCAAGTTCTGCTCGATGCTGCGCTGGGACAGATTCTGACCAGAATTATTAAGTGTTCCTGCCAGGCTCTCAGAAAGCCTGTGATAGGTCCAGGTGGACTAAAGAGCATCTGTGACGAGGTCTCCTTCCATCGTTATTAGCTCATTTTCTCACTGTATCAGTTACACTTGGAAGTAAAAACAGGCACTGGAACAGCAATGTGCTATAATTATTTTGCATCTGGATAGCACTCTAAGCTTCCCCAGGATAATTTCAATGATATTATTACATGTTTTCTTCGTTGAATAATAGCTATTAAAATGACCCATTGAAATATATATATTCTACCTATACCACCAAAGACCACTTTGGACACTTCTGGTACCAGGTATAATGGCCCCATACTGTTATACCTTGGCCTTCAATTATGCTAAACAACCTTTTGGGACTCTAATCACTGAGATTCTGTCACAGTGGACAGGATATGTGCTTTTATTTATTTTTTTAAAAGATGACTAACACGCTATGCATATAATTCTAATTATCTACCCCTGACATTTTTATGCTTTCAATGCAATAAATTATTTTGCTAATTTAGGTCTAAGCATTGATTACCTGCCTTTAGATGTTGTATTTACTTAGTCGTGTGGATCATGGATGATGTGGTAGCAAGCTATTGAACACTGGGAAGCAAGCATTTTGTTCTTAAATACCACATTCCAAATAGGCAAAGTATAGAATTTTTTTAAAAATCTCTAGTTATGTTTGATAACCTCTAAGGTCACAGGCAGACTGTCAGTTCCATGTTTTTCATAAACATTTCTCTTTTTCATATCATTGAATCCTTGGAGAATTAAATAGGTCGTTACTTTAATTCCACTGCACTGCTGGGCTGCGGATCTGTGAATTTCCAATTTGTCTAATTTGTGTTTTGGCACATTCCAGAGCTGTGTTGTACTCTCAGTGTGTGTTCAGCCTTAGACACTCACTTCTGGATTTTCGTCTATTAGTCCTTGTGTAGCATTAAGTAATGTTAATGTAAAAATCAAAAACATACTTGTAAAACATTTCTTACACAATTTTAATTTCTTTCAGGAGTCAAAGAAAAGCAAATATTTTGTTTCTCAATATTGCTTAGTATTTTTTCTTCTTTTTAAAAAAATAATAGTTGAAAGTCAAAATGCTTAGAATGTTGTCTAAATGGTCATGGTTTAATGTGAATCCTTGTGTCTCAGCAATTATGTCTCCCTGGCAGGTTCCCTTCCTTCCCTGGGAAGAGGCCTCTGAGTGGTCCCCCAGGCCTTCATAGCTTGGGAAGGAAAGGGGTGGGGTGTCTTGAGATTCCAGAACATTCACCTCATTCAAGTGGGGGAGGCAAATTATATAGCACTGTTTCTCATTTGTGTTCTTTGGTTGATAATTTTAGTGGAGTAAAGGAAGAAACTTGAAAAATCAGTGTGTTTTTTTAAAAAACATAAATTCCAGGAGGGCATTTGGAAATTGAGTCACCAGAAAGATGAAATAGCATTGTCAGAGACATCCGTATAAAGTTTAATGGGAACTTTTATTCATTTTATGTTTTTTCAGTGTGTACCCCAAACATTCATTTCAGAATTTGTGAAATATTGGAAATGATCACCTAGGGTTGAAATAAATGAGGATTTGAAAGATTGGGACAGACAGTGCCCTAAATGGCCGCTCTTGGCCACAGTTCAACCTGCCACCATTACAGGGTCTGTCATCCTGTGGCCCATCTCAAGTTCGGATTTCTCTGCCCATTTGATGTGATCACCTTATTCCATCCAATCAGCAGGACCCTTGTATTAGGATGTCTTGGGCTATCTGAGCATTATGCCCTGAAGTTTTAGTAGAAGGTAAAATTTATTCAGGATGTATTTTGTTTGCTGATGCAAAAATGAAGAAATTCATTTTCATGGTGTTTTTTTTTTCCCCCTTCCCAGTAGAGTAAATATTGTCACATGAAATTGCAGATGATACTTCCAAGTCCCTTAAAATAAAACTTGTGATTCATTCACACCATGAAAATAGTAAAGAGCCAACATCTTCACCCACAGGTTCATAAATTATTGGCTCTTTCCTTTTTGGTCCCTGGGTGTTAATGAACTTTTTCACTTCTGGAGCTTTCTCTGCTTCTGACTCCAGTATGGGCGAAGGAATGTGGCTTCCGTCTGCCTAGTTCATGCTCTGGGTCTCAGCCCTGGGAATTCCATCTCTGTTGCTGTGGGCGAATTGCAAGCATTCGCTTTGATACTTAGACAACCGCTAATAAAATATCAGGGTAAACAGATTAAAGCTGAACTTTCCTCGCAGAGCCACGTGTTTGGTAACTACCCCTCCTGGTGGTGCAAGCTGACAGAGGCAGATGCCCACAGCATAAAGCATGTGGCTTTCCGAAGAAACGTTTCCCTTTCCTGCATTAGGCATGCCTACAGTTCGTTGTTCAAGTTTTGCTTTTTCGATGGAAATATTTATTTTGCTAGTACTTATAGGACATTTTAAAACGTTGCTGAAGTGAAATCAGCTTAAGTTGCGATGCACATGACAAGTGTTGAAACGTGGGTGATGTTTGGCATGTAATTTAAATAAGTTCTATTAAAGCAGGTCTATATACGATGTAAAATGCAAAGTCTACCATAGTATTTCCTATTCTTTATTTCTTGACAAGCGTGCATAATCACTATGCTTGAGTGCAGAATAGGATCAGGTATTTTAGAAGAGTTATCATCCAGGGATATAACCCACTTGAAACAAACTGCTTACCTGTGATTTACCAACAAGTCAACTGACAGGTTTCACTTCACCAAATGTTCCTTTTTATTAACACTTCCTTCAAATAACCAGTGTTCCTCATGAACTTAGAGGGATTCGCTTTGTCAAAAAAATTACTTAAAACGTGACTTTTCAGAACAGCATCTATTATACTAAGCATTCTCTACCATATATTCTTGTACATACTCGTGTATGAATTTACATATATACTATCAATTTACAAGATTATTTTTCATGGATTTCTGCACATGTTCCATGAGTAAGATAGTTTTGACATGGTTTGGGCTATCGGAGCAGAACATAGGTCCTCTAAATTCACTGAAGTCCCCCTCAGCCTCCTTGGTGGCACTTATTCAGAAGAGACCAGAGAAAAATAAATAAAGAAGCTGATGTATTTCCCCAGGAGGCAGACACGATGCTGGGTGCTTTACACATTCTCTTATTTTCATCCTTTTGGTAACATTATGAACTATGATATATTAACAGTCTTTGAAAACTGGAGAGCTGATTGTATAGTGATTAGGATTGTATACCTTTGCTTGTACCACTTTTCAAAACATTGCTACATCAGAATTTGTTAAGGTGCTGTTTCTTAGTACACCTAAGTGCTATAGGTCTTGCCCAATTTAAATGAGTTTATTCCTGTTTCTACCATGCAACAGTCTGCTTCACCTAATATGAATAAATATATTGGCTTATTAAATATTTCACTTCTAATACATTTCAATCTCTTCTGGATAAATGAGCAGTCTTGGCATTTGAGGTCCTATTGTCAGTGACATGCAGGCAGATTTGGGGTGCATTCTCTTCTCCATTACCATTACTACAGGCTGGACCTTTGTGGGGAAAAAGAAAAACACGACCTTCCCTCTTTCTCTAGTGTTAATTGAACTAACTCAGTTCATGCTAACCAGTTCTTCTTGCTGCTCGTGTTCTAGACCTCTTTGAGAATTAGCACCTTAATCCTCCTGCATCTCTGTGAAACTAGGTACTATTGTCAGCACCATTTGCCAGGTGAGGAAAGCAGCACACAGAGGTCAACATGCGTGACTGAGTCAGTCAGGAATCTTACACAGAAAGCGCTACCAAGAAGTTTTAGGTGATTAGGAATTGTTTCCAAATCCAGAAATAAGATAAACAGGTCAACTTTTACTGAGACAAAACAGATAGATTTTGGCCTTTACTTGTACCTGGATGTGGCAGTAACACTTCTGGAAGACTTGGGGTACTGTTCCGTTTTCCCTAGGAAAACAGAACAGCTTCGTTCTTGTCCATGTTAAGAACATGGATGAGTCTCCCATTTGGGGATTGCTTTAATAGGCAACTGACTGTTCCCTATGTGTTGATTGAAAAAACAATTTATAGCAAGTGTTGCAAACTTTTTCTTAAAGAATTACACTGTAAATATTTTAGACTCTGCAGGGCATAACATTGTAACATTTTAGAGGTTGTGAACACCCACCTCTGCCATTGAAGCAGGAAGCAGCTATAGACAATGTATAGACAAATGAGCAATTACTAGTTCCAATAGAACTTTCTAAACCAGGAGGCGGGCCAGATTTGGTCCACAGGCTATGGTTTCCTGACTCCTATTGTGTAGCATAAGTTGTCTAGCAGACTTTTGATACCCTATGCAGACCCAAATTTTAAGAATGAAAGCATTCAATTCATCACAAGTGAATACAGTATTTTTGCCTTCCGCTTCTCATGGACACTGGATTCTAGGCTAACTCTGCTTCATCTGGGATTTGGGCAGAATCAGAGGAGGATATTCTATCAAAGATTACTTCTTGTAAGGAGTATGGTGAAAGAGTGATTTATCTGTTAGCATTTGAGTAACAAACAGTAATTCCATGCCTAAAGATTCACATTCTTGGAAAACAATAACAATCACAAACAACTAGAAATAGCAACATCTTTGTCATAGTGAACCAGAATTTTGCTTTCCCAGTCATGGGAATACTCTAGGTATTGGAACCAACATGCAGTAATTGCCTCAAAGGGACATTGTGTAAGTTCAGTTCCTTTGCCCTTCCACGGTCCCCCTGAGAGAACCCTGGACAAGACAGTACTGGACAGTCAATATTGGATTTTCATCTCTGGCTGATTTATGCAACCAAATGGAATATCTTTGCTGTAGGCTTTTAATACTGGAGCTGTTATGATGACTGATAAGGGTTTTTTTTTGATGGTTTCCAAACAATTGAGATAATTAAGTTTCTGTAATTGTTCTTTGTAAACCATGTGAAAAATGATGAAGTATTGGCTTAATAGGAATTTTTTCACTGAAATACAAATCAATAATCAGATATCCTTTTTAATGTTATTTGTAATGCCTCACATTTGAATATTATCAAGGAGCCAATGACAAGCTGGTGTCATTTTTTAAAAACAATGCCAAAAATGTGACATAGTGATCATTGAATTCATCAAACCTCATTGTGTGTTTTCACCCTACTTTAAAATTTGTCAGTACTATATCACCTGTGAATATTTAATGATATTCCCTAAAGACACAAGATAAACTTTTAATTTAATTTTATGCAGCAATATCTTTGTGCTGCCTATCATTAAGACTATGGAGCTCCTTTATTGCTTAAAATTAGTTCACTGTGCATAGTGCTATAACTTACCCATTGGTAGTTAACATAGTTTCTCTTAGGTGGTGGCATTTTGTTTACCTAGGAATGAGAAGCTTAACCTTCATTGCATTTTTCTCAAGTGTGTTTAACTGAAGGAAGCATATTTGAATTTCTCTTCTCACTGCATAACTCTTGGAAGCACTGAAATTCCTTTGAATATCCAGAGGCAATTCTTTGACTTTTTACTTTACTTCAACCCATGAGTGGCAGCTTTGAGAACCAGTTTCATATTCTTTGTACTGAGATTTCCCTTGATGAGTCTGAATGTTTAACTCAAAGAAGTTAGGAGAAGATTGAGTTTGTCTTTGGGGTTTAAGAGGGAAAATGCAAGTGTGTGTGCGCATGTTTTAGGACCTACCTTGGATTCTCCTAAGAGAAAGCAGAATTTGAGGTTATCCTGTGTGGGAAAATATCATTCAAGATTGGAGATTGAAAACAGGAGCCAGGACAAGATGAAGGTGCGTGGAGAGCAGAGCTGGGGGGCCTGCGTGTCCTCTGGGAACCTGGGGTGGCTTGCAGGACATGCGTAGACATGGGGGCAAGGGTTGATCTCAACCCACCGTCAGAACTAAAAATACAGCAAGTCGTGTCCCTGGACGTGGATGCCCATGGGTAGCCATCAAACCCGTTCTTTCTGCTCTCCTTGGACAGACAAGCCTTTCATTCTAAAATGATGGATTTAGAAAAACAGACAAGTAGTACAAGTGTAAGAAAATGATTCATACCAGTAGGTGCTCCATCAAATGTGATGTAAAAAGAAACATGTCCCACAATTAGGTGTTACACGTAGAATTTATGGGAAGAACTTCAGAGTGTCCTGGGGATTGCAAAGACAATTGTCAGCGAATGTGCTCACCTCTGCCTATCGGCACCCACACCCAAGTATGCGGAACCTCTGAGCAGAGAAATTCCACCAAGAGCCTGCTCAATAAATCTCATTTTAATTTTAGTTCATCTTAGTAGGGCTGCAAAGGTCTGCAGCTCTGTTCTGTCCAGCTTCCCAAGGACATGGAGTCTTGGGTTAAGGAAATGCAAAGGTTGGCTTTTGTGCTGCTGTGTAAACCATCAGCCCTCTCTGCGTCACTCAGGTATATTATGATGCTGCGCCTGACTTTTTGTGGTTTCCAATCAGGAAAAAAGAAAAGATTTGTATCAGTTTCTTGGTTCTCTCATGGTAAGAATGAAATTTTTTTATGAAGTCTTAAATTTGGTGATTATTGCCCCATTACCTATGGAAACCACAGTAAAGACCTCATTCCGCCGCCACCTCGGTGCTCATCCTGGGGAGAACGACCCCTGCTTGTCTCTGCCAATGACTCCCACTGAAGCTGTGGAGAGCCAAGGAGGTGGCATGTGGCATTAGAAGGGCTGTAAAGGGACCAGTGCCTGAGAATTCTCGTGAAGGATATAGGACCGTGTGCATTTGAACAACAGTACAGGCAGAAGGGGCTTTCTGTGATTTCAGGGAAATAACTGTCAGACTGGGCCCAGGAAACTGGGCATGCATATCTGCCAGGAGCAAGTCAGGGCTGTTTCTTTGTCCCACCTTAGTTCTCCTGCCTGTCCCTAAGTCCTGCCACTGGACCACTGCCTAGCCCCTTGGTGGTGCAGGCCAGCTACTCTGTAGGGGCCGGCAGAGCTCTTTGCTCTTCCCCTGTTGTCTGGCGGAGTTCGGAGCACAATGTCCTCCATTCTCTCTGTCCCTGTCCCTCTTTTTGGTTTCTTTCCCCAAGGATTCCTCAGTTTCATGAAGTTTAAAGCCTAATGCAAATTCTCTCCCTCTGCTGTGTTGTTCTAGGTGTTACTAAATTTCTTTAAAAGAGCAAAGTAGAAGCTTGGAATATTCCTGTGGCTGATTTCTGAATGTGACATGTGGCTTAATGACTTAAATGTATTACAGTTAGCTGCTCTTGTGGTAGGATCTATTTTATTGCATTGTATTTTACTTTATTATTTTATTTTACTTAGAACACTTCATGTGAGATCCAGCCTTTTAACAGAGTTTTAAGTGTACGTACATTACAGTATTGTTAACTGTAGGCACGATGTTGTATAGTAGACCCCTGGAATGTACACATCTTGCATAAGTGAAACTTTATACCTGCGTAGAGGGTTCTTTCTACAGCTCTAGCTGGGCTGCTGAGTCCGGCCCACTAACTGCAGGTAAGGCATCTGAGGAAAGCCAAGTGCAACATGGTAGACAAACAGGGTTTCTGTGTCTCATCTGTCAGGCGGACGTTTCTCCCAGTGTACTCAGCAGGCGAACAGTCTCGGGTTCCAGGCTGATGTTGTCAGACATCTTACGAGGAGAAACACTTCTTTAACGACACTCCTAATACTCCTCTAAGGATGTTCCTGATACTTATGTACCGACCTTAGCAAAGCCACCACCTGTGTCTCCTATTTTTTGTGTTTACAGATATTGCCACCCCTCATGTGTGAATTTGGGGTTTTGAGTTATGATCTGAGAAGGGCCTGGTGCTTAGTAGAGGAAATCTAGCTGTTTGTGTGCTTTTTCTTATTGTCATATTTGCTGCTGACATTTAATAGCTTTTATTATTGAATTTTGAAGACATTGATTTTTTTCATAGTAAAAATTGTCTTTTAGATAATTGGTCAAATAAGAAAAATTCAGACACCGTAATTTTTCTAAACTTCCTTTAAGTAATGGATGTACTTGGTGAAAAGTAAAGATGTCATAGCAGGAAGTCCAGCTGTGCTTTCCAGGTCACCCCT
>RJWJ010000418.1:212809-242842 GCA_004363605.1 Indri indri
AAAAAAAAAAATGTGTTTTGAAGCAAACTTAAATTACTTAGGCCACCATGTGACAACACTGGCTGCATTTCAAGAAAAGCAAGACTTTATTTTTACACATTATTTTGTACTTACATATGCTTGAAGGAATATGCGAGCGTATGATATAGTCCACACAGAATTTGAAAATGTGTTTCCATTAAATGGCAAAGAGCCTCTAATATCATAAGCCTTCAACGCGGCAGACAGGTGCTAGCCGTGAAGGGCTGCACTTCTCGCTTCCAGACACCTCACTTCGTTTTCCCTCGTCCCCTTTTATGCGTTCCAGTCACCTGCATGAGTTAAGCCTCTCTGTGTCAGGATTCCTCAATGCCCAGTAATTCAGAAGCTCTCATTTCATTTAGGAGTGATTTGGATATTTGTGCAGACTTTTTTTTCTCTCAACGAAGGATGAATTTGCCAAATCCATAATTATGCCCTCCTGTGATGGAGGCTTCTCTGTTAAGGTCTTGGAAAGTACCTTCTTAGTTAGTTGGTTTGTTTTGTCAACATTTTTTCATTGCCAACCTCCACGCCCCCCAAAAAAGGATGGAGAATATCACTTCTGCTTCAATGTTGATTTCCTGCGTCTCACTTCGATGATGATTTCTTGCTTCTTTAAATTCATCTTTGGAGAAGTGTTTTCATTTTTTAAAAAACTCCCTATTTTAAAGATTTTTAACAACAATGCATGCCTTTTGCAATGAGTGGAGCAATACAATAAAAGGATGCATGAAGTCAAAGCTAATCACTGCTCTCCCCCTCCCCCTTTCTATTATGCCCTTCAGGTCACTAAGCAACGGCGACAGCTCGAAGTGTATCTTTACGCACATTTCTTCTCATTCATGTGTAGTCCTGCAAGCTTTCACGTGCATACATATTTCTTTTACGTGTATTCAGGAAGCTCAGAATATTGTTGGGAGAGGAAGAGAGACAGGAGAGAGTCGTTTTCTTTGATTTTAAGACACTTCTTGGAAGTTAAGTGTTTTGGGCAGCATTGCAAGCAACAAGTAGCATCCTAGATACAGAGAGAACAAAATCGATTGTTTTTCTTCTTATTCGGTGCGATCAATGATATGTTCTAATGCTTTGGAAAGATTGTGTACCTAGAATGTTCCCAAGAAAGGTCTGACTTATTCTTCATAGAGTACTTTTGTATGCTTCTGAGCTAGGATAGAATTTATATGATTTGGAATTGTATTTCAAGGTGCTTTTAAACTTTTTCTTGGAATAGTGATAAATTCTGCTTAAGGGGGTGGGTCACGTAAGATTGGGTAATACCAAGCTGAACAAAATGAAAACTGTGTCCTTACAGCAGTGTTTTCAGAAACTTTAATACATTAATGTACACTATGAATTTGTGGAAGAGGAGTTAGGGCTTAGTGTTGCGGTGCTTTGCTAACTTTCCTTTCCTGGGACCTGTTTAATTATTGATAAATTTTTTGTTAAGCATGCTGTGGCCGTGTTCCAGGGATACACCTTGGGAAGTGATGCTCCTTTGGCTGTGTACTGCATGAGAACCCACGAGCTCTCGCTCTGGAAGTTTCTGCCTCCTTCCAACTATTGAGTAGCATTCGTCCACATCATTTCTTTCTTGTCTTTCATTTTTAAATCAAAGTAGATCATGCATGCAAGAGAATGGGTATGATAGGTATGTACAGTTTGACAAATAGTAAAATGGGCCTGTGTGCTGCCTGCGGCTGCTGTCCCTGAGAGGCCCCGCACAGCCAACGCACAGCCTTCTTCCTCCTTCTGATGTGGTCTCTCTCCAGATTTGGGGGATAATTAACCCTTCATTCTTTTCACTTTTATCACATACTTATGTACCCCGGAGCAAGGTTTTAAGTATTTTTTCTGCTTTTGCCCTTTATGTAAACAGAATGAAACTGTCTATCTATCTATATATTTTATTCTGTTATACACTTTTTACTTTAAACACCATGGTTTTGCCATCTATCAGTGTTTATGGGTGCAGCTGTGGTCCATTCATTTTCTCTACGGTATAATATTCCAATTGTCGGGATAAATCGCAACAGACTTACCCCCTCTTCATGGATGGGGATCTGGGTGGTGCTGTCACTGTCATCCATCTAACCATGTGCAGCTGCCAGCATCTCCTGCAGGCAAATGCTGACCTCGGGCAGGAGAGCCCCCTAGTGTTTCTTAGGCTTCAAAGGTCTGCTCTGCACAGTAACAGTGAAACTTAAACTCGGCCATCCCACCGTGATTCCTTTTCAGATGACTCCTTCTTCTCTTTTCCTAATTCAGAATTACATTTATGGTGTTGTATTTTTAAATGTATGCCTAAAGTTTCTATATGATGAAAACATATTGGTGAAAATGTCAGTATCCAGCCTAGTAGCTCTGTCCTCTGTACCCCAGGATCAGAGCACACACACAGGGTCAGGGTACCCTCATTTTGTCATTGTGCGTGCTTTCCCTTTGGGTATCCTGACCCCTGCACTGGTTCGACCCTGGGCCCCTCTACTTCTCATTTTGCTGGTTGCCTCAAGCAGACTCCTCCCACCGTCCCCCTCACTGTCAGCCACACTCCACGTTTGAGGACTGCTGTCGTATTAATAACAGTGTTTTACCATTGCCCCGTGAGCCATCCCTGTCTTCCTTCCTGGCCTTGTCTTCTTTCCCTTGCCCGGTGGTCCACTCACCTCGAGATTCCTGCAGCATGCCTGGAGGGCTGGGGGAAGATCCCACAGGCCGCTGTGGGTGTTGTCGTCCACCCTGGTGCTGCCGCAGGAAGGAGGAACTGTGTCGCGTGGCCCTGAGCGCTCAAGCTTCCAGCTCCCAGGGAAAGCCAGTTTGTCTAACCAAGATAATTTAGAGCACAAGCTGCAGCTGAATTCTGCGCCCTGTTTATCTCGGGTTCCCGCTAGCAGGTACGAATAGTGATGGATTATGAACAAAAAGCTCTGCCTTGTTTATTTAGACCCTGAAATAGACAGGATGGCTTTGATAATGCTTTTTGACTGATGGGCACTTTTTGTAACGAAATCCCATTCAAAGGCTTAAAATATGCTTCCCCAAGGTTGATTTCAAGGTAAATTAAACTGATCTAAAGAAAAGAAGAGGAAGAAAAACCCTACCTACATTTGGGATGATGTATGCACACTTTCAAAATAGTCGCAACCTAACTTTACTGTAGCAAAAACAAACCAAAAAAAAAACCCCAGAAAACAGTATAGCAAAAACACCAAAATAATCCATGCAGTGAGAGTCAGATTTCCTGTTTGTTACCTGGTACTTTCAGCCAAAAGGAACTGCACTGCTTCTATTCAAGTGTGGCTCTGAATATTCATTCGTGTTTGTGTTACTGAATTATCCAACTGCTCCTTTCCATCTGAAATGTAAACTCATGGAGCTGTTGCTCTCCAATAAATTATCTCTGCTCTGACAGGAGGGTTTATTCATTGAGGGTAATAGAATCCCTGATCTCTGGGAGTTAGGGAAGGGGCTCACTGTAGAATTCATGAATGAAATCGTTTTCTAGAAGGTACGTAGTCTGCCATATCCTTAGGCTGCCTTAGGGAAAACAAAAACCAAAAACTTCCCTTTGGAGTCACTTGTGAGCTACTGGAGACCAATTTGGGAAGGTATCATTCCTTATATGGACTTCTAAGTATGCAAGTTTGGAAGTAGCTATCTGTGAGCTTTTCTACCCATCTTCACACAGGAGTCATAATTTGGTAGAAAAAGAACAAACAAGCCCTGGAAAGCAATCCAAATGTGCACTGCATGTCTGCAGAAGCGTCATCAGCTGTTCACGGGGATGGCCTCTCCTGCTTAGTGAGAGGGGTCGAGTTCTTTCAAAGGGAGCGTGCCCTGGAAGGTACCGCCCTGGACATACTCTTGATGATTTTGTGTTGTAACTTCTGACATGGGCAATCTCACCTTTCCATCTACTGGAAAATGAAGAAGATAAACCCTCTGTCCTATATGGGCAAAAGCCTGCTGTTGATAAAGTCACGATTCCTCCAATTCTGTGATGATAATACACCCATTTCTGCTGCCTCAGGGTTTGGCTGTTCAGGAAACATAGGCAAAAGCATTGCCTTTGCTCATGACTTTTCAAAGTGGGTAAAGTTCTGAAGCATCGAAAAAGCCAACTTGCTAATTTAATAAAAGAGACTGAATAGAAAGTAGTTTCACAACAGGTGTGACTGTGTTTTCTCTCCAGTGTGGGCACGTGTCCTGTGCAGTGCAGAGCTCGTGTCAGAACTGGCATCATTTCCATTTGGTCGAAACCTCGGCCTCCTCATCCTGCCTTGAAATCTGGGCATGACCCTTGCTTTTTAGAACTTTGCACATACCTGTTAGCATGTGACAAGTTTCTGCTGTGCCTCTGCCTTGGTAAGTGGCACTGCAGGATGCAGGTGTTTGCAAAATAGGTATTCTTTATTTTCCCTGTTTTTAGTATCCAACTGTTTCCCCTCCGTGCTGCCTTACAGATGACACAACTGTCCACTTCGATCTCCTTGCCCATTGGACATGCGTTAGAAACACGTTTCCTCCAAGCCGTCAAATGTGAGGGGCCTCAGTTTCCTTTTCCTTTGCTGTCATTCGGAAAGCCTGTTTTTGGGCACCCTTTAAACATTCTCTGAATTGGAGATAGAAATGTGTCCTCTCCTTTTCAAAGCCAGCCTGGCCTGTGCCTTGGATGCATGGCCTCGCCCTTTTGGGACTTGCCACATTCGTCGTGCCCTTGTCCTCTTGTGTCTCCCACCTCTGCATCTCCTCCATGATCTTGCCCCACTCGTAGAACTCTCCTCGCCCTGGAAACATCGTGGGCCATGTGTGGCCTTCATGTCCCAGCTCTGCACTCTGTCCTTTCTTGTTCTGGTCACCAGTTGGCTCCTCCTAGAAAATGTCCAATAGTTGCCTTCACTTCTAATCACCCTTCTGCCTTCTTCACCGTCACCTCTCACCTCCGGAAGCTATTCTGTCCCGGTAACCTCATTCGATGCCCTTAGGGCAGCCCCCATTTTTCTCCATCCCACTGCCATGGGGCACCTCCTCCTTCTTTCCACTGGGCAGGAAGAAGTGACATGCTCAAGGATAACTCCACGTCGGACATTTTCGAAACAACACTGGGAGGTGCAAACCATCACCCTAAATTTATAGATCAGGAAATTGATACTCAGGTTAAGTAATCTTCCTAACGTTAGATTATAAAGGGAAGAACAGAAATCCCGCTACCAATCCATGTGTTTTTAAAATGTGCCATGATCTCTGTTTATTTGCATATTTCCATTATCCCTCTGAGCACTTGTGCTCTTGGTTTTTTAGTGGCATTTCTTAGTCTACCTGTCCCCATGGTGTTATCACTCCCTTGGTATTTTTCTTTCAATTCTTCTTGTTTCCTTTCCTTCTCTCCTTGAATGAATCTTGACCTTCTGTGCAAACATCTGTGTTCTGCATCTGCATTTCCCATCGTTTGCTAGAAATCTTCACCAGCATTTTTGGGGGGTTCGCTGGGGTTCATATTGGGGTTCATGTCTAATATCCCATGACAGGAATTTTTTTCCATGTTTCTTTGTTTTCTTAACACCTGCATTTAATTATAAATTTTATCAGCCAAAAGGGTGCTCCTTGTTTTTCTCCACTTTTTTATAACTATGCAATATTTAGGCATTTTCCAGGGATAAGTAATGCTGAATGGATCATCTTTCTGCCTAAAACATTTCTCTATTTAGGTTTCTTTCCTTGGATTGACTCCCACAAGCAGTGATCAGTGTTGCTAAGTCAAAGGCATTTTAAAGGTTGCTTAATCGTGCCAGCTTGGGAGACTGGCTGAGTAAAAGCAGAAAAACAAATTTAAAGTGCAAGTGTAAAAGCTAAAAATGAAATGCTATCTAGAAACCAGAAAATATAATAAATACCCTTTTATGTATAAAGTTCATCATGTTTGTTAGCATGTTCCCTTGATTTTAAGCCATTCATGGATCTCAGTAATGGTCTTGAATTTCTACCAGTAGGTTTGATTTCCATCAATTTTCCTCTTGGTAATATTCCCCGTTCCATTCCGTCAACTGGTGAGGTTCTAGTGCCACAGCACACACCCAGAATGGTTTATACTACAGAAAGGTTTTATTGGTAATGGGATTCTGGTTCATTAATTTCTTAAATGTTCTTTCCTGCTGCTAGAAGGCTTTTGGCCTTCAGAACAATGTGTTCACAACTGTAGTCAGACAGAGGCATTTATAGAAGCCTTCTGTTGTCAGACTGAAGAGTTCTCCCAGGAATGACTACAGTCAGGTGGGAATTAGAGCAGGTTTTTAAAGTAGGAAAGCCTTGCACTCTCTAGGAGGGAAAACCTTACCCCGACACAACAGTGGCCTCCCAGTGGTTGGCGGCATCTGTCACATTTCTGTGTTTGTGTCCGTAAGAGGGCAGGGTTGGGATTTTAGGTGTAGAGTTCATCCTGCAGCTCTGATCTGCTCAACTCCAAAGACAGTTGCACACCAGCCTTCGTTTTTGCCCTTCCCTCCAGCTGTTGGCTGTACTGGAGGATACAAAGGGGGTAGTTAGAAGAGATGTGCATTCATCCATTTGTCTGCCATGGTTTTAAGTGCTCACCATGTGCCGATATTCCAAGTGCCAAGCATTCGGTGCTGCACCCTGTAGCTCTGTTCCCTATCCTCGTGGAGGCAATATTACAGCAGAGGGGAAGAGGGGAGGGAGAGAAGGGCGTGGGCAGGAGAACAACAGGCGCCCTCAATGGCCATGCACTCAGTGGCTAGGTGCCTGTGCTGATGGGACACCTGCTCACACCCTCTGCTTTCACTTTAGCCTGAGTTTGTCCTTGATTTCCTGCTTTAACAAATGAAAACTGGGTTTTTAATTGGATTCTGCACATTACTTCTGTGAAACTGCATAACGTTAAGCGGTTTAAGTAGTTTCACACTGGCTTTTATTTCATTAGTGAGACTGTGTATGGATTATAATTCTCATAAACTGATAATATGCTAATTTGCTGGAAAGCAAAGTGACAAGAAACCTATTGTGTGTATTGGCAGTCTGGTGAGAGTGCTATGCTTTGCCAGGAGACTGAGCGCTGTAGAATTTTTCATCTTTCTCTAAAAACATAGCGAAAATATCTTTAAAATATTTCCAGTTATTAAATTTGAAGTTAACAGTTTCTTATCTGCTTGGAGAATCACATGGAAATAATGGCAACATCCTGTTTCAGATATATAATGCTAACATGCTGGCGATCTGATCATGCTCAAAAATGCCTTTGCATCTCGAAGAATAAAGTTTTCTTGTATGCCAGTAACATTTATCCGAGGACAAAATGCCACATGGAAAATATCTTTATGAAATATAAAAATCATGGAATATAATTAGTCTCTTTAAGAGAATCCTTATTAAAATATCTGAATAGAGATTTACTTTATGGAAGTGTAACTGTAATTTGACTTAACATGCAGTAGTAGACATGAGACTGAACAATTGAAAATATTGTTGTGTCTAAATGGAATCTGCTCATTTTCTTTTTACATTAGTCATATTAGAGCCAGAGAACTTTGGTTCAAAATAGAATCATCAAGTCATAACATTTTGAACTGCAAGGAATCTTTTTATTTTTTGGTTGGAGGTGGTGATGGGGGAATGTTTATTAAGTGACAAAAATTGATGACTTGCAGAACTTTCTGGCCAAAGTTAAGACTTGGACAGAAGTCTTCTGCCTCCCATCCTGTCCAATATTCTCCTTGCCACACCAAAGATTATCAAACTTTTCTCACATTAGCAGCCAAGACTATTCCTTTGTCAATGACCCCCTATACTTTGTGCTAAGACAAAGCAGTGTTCTTCCAAAGTTCGCTCCACTGTCTGCACTCTGCACGGTTGGTGCCATGTCGAACTTCAGTGTCTTACTTTTCCCCTACTTTCTGTTGTTATTTCCCATTGAAGTACAACCAGTATGAAGGTCCATCTTACTTTATGCTGCTATAACAAAATACCTGAGACTGGTAATTTATAAAGAACAGAAATTTATTTCTCACAGTTTGGGTATCTGGGAAGCCCAAAATCAAGCTGCCAGCAGGTTGGTTATTTGGTGAGGGCTGCTGTCTGTTTCCAAGATGACATCTTGTTGCTGCATCCTCTAGGGGGAGGAAAGCTGTGTCTTCACGTGGCAAAGGGCAAAGGCAAGCAGCAAAGGCTGTGGGAAGCCTGTTTTACAAGGGCCTTAACCCCATTCACGAGGGCAGAGCCCTCATGGCCTACACACCTCTTCAAGGCCCCACCTCTTAGCACTATGGCATTGGCAACACCTGGATTTTGGAGGGGACACATTCAGATCATTACAATGTCTAACTTCTAGGATATTTTTCATTTAATTCGTCAAATTAACTAATTGGGTTTGCTGATTTGTTCTGAGGTTATCCATTTAGGTGAAAGTAGAACAGAAGGGTAAAGTAGAAGCCGTTAGTTTGTCTTAGTTGAACGAGACTTCCTGAAAATATTTTACAAGCCCCAACAAACGTGAACATGCAGTTTCAGCATCTGTTCAGAGCAGCAGTGTGGAAGGAAAGGTTTTGGTTAAGCATACTGCTATTTCGGGGTGACTTACAGAGCTTTTTACCACTTGTATCTCTTCTTGGCCTACTTGCTTAATTCTTGGCAATTTTGTCCACATGGACCTGCTGGGTCATTTCAGGGCTTTTTTTTCTTTATTTAAAAATTTTAGTTATGGTAAAATGTACATCGCACAAAATTTAATAAGCTGATTTTAAATGCATATTCAGTAGTGTTAAGTATATTCACATTTTTATGGAGCTAAAACTCTTTTCAGCTTGCAAGACTGAAACCCTATACCCATTCGCAACAACTCTCCTCTTCTCCTTCCCTCGGCCTCTGCGGAAGCACCATTCTACTCCCTGTCTCTGAGAATTTGGTTATGGGGCTGACAGTGTTTCTTGAAGTGGACTCTCCTTCCCAATGCACTTGTTTCCAGTGCCAACTCTGACCTCGTGCCTGGAGCCGTCCCTTACACTCTGTCCACCTGTCCTGCTCCTCGACACCCACCGTGGCTCCAGCCCCCACCTGCGGCAGGTGCAGGGCGGCTCTTCCATTTACTCAGGGTCGTCTTCATTGCAGATTGAGATTCTCAAGTTCTGAGGCTGTGTCTTCAGATTTCTGTATCCGTATCCCTTCACAGAGTCTTTGGCACAGAGTATGTGTTCAAAATATATGCGGAGAGCATGAGGGGAAAACTACAGAAGCAAGTTCAAAGATTTCATGTGGTTAAACATTCGTTCCTTCCACTTGTGTCCTAGAGTGACTTTGTGTCTTCCTGGGCAAAGACTCTTTGCCAGGAAAGAGTGTGAAAAAGCTAAGAAAGGGACTTTGGGGAGCGCCTGGACAGGGGTGGGGAACATTTTCATGTTGCAAGGCTGCATTGATTTAGCCATAATCAAATAAGGCCACATTCAAGAAACTTCAATTAGATACACTTAAAAATGTACATTCCTTTGTAAAAATCTAACTACTGTGTACTTAATAGTTTCAAAAAATAAAAACTGTTTGTTAATTTTAAAATTAACTAACCTTTTAATGACTTTATGGTGTCTGCTTTTTGTTGGAAAACGTTTGAGTATTTGGTTGCAGCGTGGAGGTCTACAGCATCCTCAGGGCAGCAGCTGGCAGGCCTCAGAAGACACCAAACCTGCTGGCACCTTGGTCTTGGACTTCCAGCCTCAGAACTGACAAAATTAGTCTTTGTCATGTACAGCCATACGGTGTGTGTTGTGTTGTTAGGACAGCCTAGCAAACAGATATTAGGATCCTGTATCAAGGTATTGGTGCTCATGTATGCCAAGGTAAAGTAAAAGGCACGTGTGCATCATGTTTAACCTGTGCATCTCCAGGTTAGAGCACAGTTGTGTTTTGACTCAAGGTCTGACCACACGAACTCAGAGCAGTCTGTGTGTGTGTGTGTGTGTGTGTGTGACCACCTGTCCCTTTCAGTTTTCCTGCAGCATTGGCTACTTTCACGCATTGATTTGCTGCTCCAGGGCCCATAGTAAGCCATGTAAACAGTTGAAAATGTGGCTGTCCACAAAGAGTGTCAACACTCAAGGTCAGATGTCCTTTGCTTTGAGGTGTTGCTGTGGGCAGAGCTTACCAAGACATCATAGGGGAAGGGGTGTCCTGGTGAGGACTGAGTCAGAATGTGGCTTGAAATGATCTTTTGTGTGGAACCAGCAAACTATGGCTTGTCTGTCCTTTGCTAGGTTTTCTTCAGTTATTTCCTCAATTTGATGTAGGGCTGTTTCAGTTAAAAAATATGAAGGTTAAACATTTGGGCAGACATTCTGCATCCTTTGATGCTTGGATTCTCTGTTCTGAACAGCCATAGAGCCATTAGCCTCACTCAGAGCAGAGTGAAATGATGTCCAATGTGTAGACTTGCTTGCCGCGTAACAAAGTAATATTATGGTGAGGGTGTTTGACAGAGACTCTTTAACTTAATGGAATTCTATCAGGGAGATGCAGTTTTAATGGCATTGTTCATTGCATTTTGTCTTTGTAGTCTTCAGACTTGGGCGCGGGGAGGAAAAGTGGCTGCATCTGAGCGTCCAGGAGTAGCACAGGGCGGTTACAGATGTTAAATTTTGTACATGCTGAAATTTCTAGCATTTATTTTTAATCAGGATTTGCGCTTTCCAATGGCTTGTTAAAAAGTAACTGTGTGATGAGCTTGCTAAGTCACCTTTTCTTTATCGGTCCCTGTGCATCTCTGAATACCTCCCCCCCATCACGGCCTTTCACCACCTCCCACAATGTCCTACAGGAACTACAGAAGGATTTAGTATCCCACAAGCACTAGGCTTGTAAAATTTAAGTATCTCTTTTCAGACTTTAGTTTCTTTATTGTATGGAAGTTTTTTAAAAAATACTTAACTTAGAGTGTGTCAAATTGTCATCTTAGCATCCTTCCATAGAAATTGCTTTTTTTTCCCTTGACATTTCATTTCCCCTATATTTTAAAATATTAACTTTATGGTTTAGATTTATAAAAGTTGCAAAAGCATTATAGCCTGTGCCCATGTACCCGTCATTCGGTTTCTTCCATCATTAACATCTTACATTACTATGGTACATTGGTCACAACTAAGAAATCAACACCGAAAACCTTTTTAAGTTTACAGAAATGTTTATTTAGTTTTAGTGATCCGTGAAAAATTTGGAACAACACAAATTAGCAACTTTCAATGATACTTTTGGAAAGAAAGTATAGGAATGTATACAAAAGCAAATTAAGTATTAAATTGTGCATTTAGCATTTAGAAAGTTAAAAATCAATTAGTCCTATCAAAATTATCTGTTAGTGCTTTTTAACTTAATACAGTATTATTTAACTTAGGATTTTCTTGAGCTTAATAATTCCATTTTGCTAATGTATCTTCAATTTCTACTTATTTAGTAGAATATTAATATTACAGGTTGAGCATCCCTACTTTGAACATCTGAAATCTGAAATGCTCCAAAATTCAAAACTTTTTGAGCACCAATGCGGTGCTCAAAGGAAATGCTCACTGGAGCATTTTGAATTTCTGATGAGGGATGCTGAACAGGTAAGTATAATGCAAATGTTCCCAAATCCGAAAAATTCAAAATCTGAAACACTTCTGGTCCCAAGCATTTCGGATAACAGGTACTTAATTTAACTTGCATTCTTCTTCACCAAGACACCAATGGAGAACACAGTGCATCAGATAAAGAGTACTTTGCTCCTTTGGGAGTGACATTTGCCTATATAAAGAAGTGGTATTTCTTTTTAAGAAGTGACATTTTTAATGACATTGGTCCACTCTCCTTAGCACCCTTTTAAAAGGTATCACAAGGGCATATCACCATCTCCTCATATATGGAGAGGGTCCTAGGAAATCTTAGCTAACAGTGAGAATCTAGGTGGAGCCTTGTTACTTGACTCACCAAGCAGGTAAAGGATAAAGTTAAGTGATGCCGACCTGTGCTGTTGGGTGAGAAATGAGTTAATGTAGCCTTTTCTGCTATGTTAAGTCTGGTGTTTGATTTTTGCTATTTAGCCTATCAAAGTTAGTTAGAGACTCACAGCAAAAAAAAAGATTTTGATATTTTGTTGGGTTTGTGTTTATAACCATGTTTTGGGCTTACATAGACATCTTCCTTCTTAAAATTCATTTATTCACTTTCTGTCCATGGGAAATCAGTTGTTTTCATGAGTCATCAGTTATTTAATAAGAAATAATTGTGTTTATTTATATCCAGAGACAACTTTGGACCATGTTATTTAAGAAGGAGAATGACTATTTAGAAATATTAATGTTCATACGTACATTTCTCTATTTCATCTATGTATTTTAACTGTACCTTAAATTATTTGAGTGGAAATTAGAAGTAGGAGTTTTGCAGGAAGGACAAGAAGGAGTCCATGCAATAAAAATTATTTTAGACTCAAAATGGTAGAATGGTCAAGTATGTTTTAATGGATCTGAATGTGTTATTTGGGCTGTAAAATAGAAAGAAACAGTTATGCTTAATCATGGAACCAGGAACAGATATCAGAAAAATCATCCTTTATTCTTTTGTAATCTATTTTTGGGTGAGTTATTGTGTGTGTGTCTGCGTGTATATATAAAATTTATTTTTTAAAGTATATCCTGAAAATCACATTTTTCACCATTAACTATTCTCTTCCCATCAGTAAATCTGAATTGGAGAGGTTTGGAAGTTATATATTATAATGTGCCAGAAATATAGACAATAATTTACAGGAAGGAGAACAAGAATTATAATTTTTACTAGGGCCCATGTAATTGAATTTTTAAAGTATTAAGCAGGCATTTACTTTTTAAAAAATAATTGTATGTTTTATTGGTAAACATGCAATTAATACAAAAAATTAACACATTTTAGTCAGTCTAGTAAAGCGTCCCCCACTTACCCTACCAAGGCCAAGGGCACCAGGAGTGTCTAAATGCCTTCCCTGACGCAGAGCAGGAAGGCAGGCAGGTAACCCAAGGTGTGGCCTTGACGTTTTCTGAGTTTCATTTTTCCTTTAAGATCCCAGAGAAATGACATAACAAAGGTTATTACAGAACCTCTCCTTTTCTTTGTTTACTCTCTTCGCCATCTCGTGTTGCTGCAGACTGCCAGCAGCCAAATGAAGGGCTTCATTAGTTATAGCTAATTAACTACACATCGATGTGAAGGATTTCCATCGAGGAGTTTGGGGTTGCATTGGAATAATTGGGAGAAGTTAACTTTTTCCTTTCCTACCATTGGATACATAGCTTAGAATATTACAAGTAGCCTTTTCACCTTTTCACTCTTTAATTACCAGGCATGGAAACTGTGTACAAGACTGTAAAAAATAGAAAACCAGTTAAAATCTGGTATCTGTCAGGGCGGAGTCTGCAAAGGTGTTGCCCCCATTCTTTGGCTCCTGGCTTGGAGGCAGCACAAGCTGGGCGGATGCCACGGAGTGATGACAGACACTTCCACACAAGCAGCGTCTGCTGCAAGCTAGCTTTGCACAGGAGTAGCACGCGAAAGTTCGTTTCCTGAGGGGAAGCAGGTCTATCTCTGGGAGTGGAGAAGACCCTGAGGTTTTACCAGGCTTCTGTTTTTATGTCTATGCCTTACGATATGCTAAATGGCGGGTGGGATAGGCATTACTTTCTGGGGAAAAGGGTGGAGAATTCTTAGCACTAAGGGCCCTCCCCTATTTTATCCTCATAGGGTAACTTCCAGGGGTTGCCATGGTATTTGTAAACTGCCTTGGCGCTAGTGGGTGTGATTTTTACCATGTTAACGTATGTTAATGAGGAAAAGGTCACCTTTGGACATGAACTCCTAGGTTCTGTGCATGCTTCTGGCTGGGAGGAGTCCCTGCCCTTGCGGGTTAGGTTCTAAATGCTCATTGGCCTTCTAATTTTTGTCCCCCTCCTCTTTTCCTGTGGTTAACGCTGCCCACCTACCCCTGTCCCTAACAGTAGCCATAAGAAGTGGTTAATGGAATCTGCTCGTTTCTAAGTGACCAGCAAAGTTGTTGGAGTTTCCCTAGTAAGCAACTTTGTTTCGCTGTCATTTCGAGTGTCCTGGAGTAGGGTTGAATTTGTAAGTAGAACGATTGTGCATGAGACTCAATGAACTTGAAGGCAAATAAAATTGGGTAATACTCCTCCCTTCTGCCCCGCCCTGCCCACAATTATTTCTTGGCATTTGGTGAAGGGTCAAACATAACAGGACTGGTGAATGCTCCAGCCAGGCCCGTGGGCGTGTTGGCTCCCCGCACCTACTGCACCCTGTGCCACGTGCTCACAGCCCTCCTGCCTCTGCTGCCCTGTCCTCTCCACCTGGCTCCCACAGAGACGGCTGTGGGCTTGCAGCTCTCGGGCTCCTGATGCCTTTGTCACTGTGATCACACAGCACTTCCACCCGGCCTTCCCCTCCTCCCAGCCCCACCTTACCTGGCTAGGCACCCCCGTTACCTTCCCCCACAGCACCCAAGTCACTTTGTCATGGCCCTGCCACGCTGCAGACATTCACTCCTTTAATGGGCCATTTCTCATTAGACACGGCAGGGGCCATTTGCTGTACTTCCATACATATCCCAAGCCCCAGCACAGAAATCGGCCTATAGGAAGTGATAATGCATGTGTTTGTTAATGAATGAATGAGTACATGATCCTGAGAATCTAGTTTAAGGTGAAGTCCTCGCATGGCCACCCTGGTCGGCTCCTGCCCACAGGCAGCCCTCCTGCCACGCTCTGAAGAAGGCGCCTGGGACTGACACTTTGGCCAGCCCTGTTCTTCACCTGGTGCAGAGCTTCTGCCCGGACCACTCTCTCTTCAGGGCTGTGGCAGCACAGACACTCTTGATAGGTGAAGACACCTGCCATCATGAAGCGCTCCCTTTGGCAGTGGGGGAGGCGGAGGTTAGACTGGTGAGGCCCTGTCAGCGCAGGCCCCTCAGTGCCTCAGAAGGCTGGCAACCATCTCTACCCACGAGGCCTCCGTGTAACATGCTCAGTGTGTCCTGAGCACCCACTTGGCTGGGCAGGAAGCAGACACACAATGGGTGTGAGTCGGGGTCTCTAGCCTCCAGCTGTCTTCGTTCTGCCTTCATACCGCCTTAGAGTGGCACTTTCACTGAAACGTCTGGCTACACTGGGTGGTCTGAACACTCTACACGGAGGCCGGTCCACTCAGAAACAGCCCTCCTCTTTCTGGAAATGTTGCTTTTTGATTAGAGAAGGTTTGCATCATGCTGTGTTATAGAGAGGAGCTTGTGCGCGTCAACGAGTGAAGCTATGGTGACGTGCTCCTCTTTCCATAGCCTCCCAGTTCCGGTAGTGAAAACTTTGCATGTCTTTCTTTCCATCCTGGTAAAAATCGAAATGAGACCTCCTTTGACTTATGCCCCTTCTATTGGGGTGTGAACATTGGGTTTGCACCCTGGCTCAGACGCAGTCAAGTCTGGAGGACAAACCTTGGAGCGGCCTGGGGGCCGGGCTGAGATGGAACCTCCGTGGTCCTTGTTGTCTGGCTCAGTGTAGGACTTTTTGAACCTTTTGGTAAACCTGGTATGTTCGAGTTTTCTGAGCTTTGGTTCTTTCTTTCCTATGCCCTCTAAACCCTAGCTTGAATTTTACTGCCCACTTGTAACTGCTCTTTGTTAAAAATTGAGGAGATTTTTCATCCTGGTAAATGGTTAAAATATTAGCAATTTGCAGACAGTGATTATATGTCTTTAATATTTCAAAAGCAAGCCACATTTGTCCCACCTGTTTTCCTTATAAGGACATCAGGCTGTGAGGTGATAGAGTGAGAGGGGTTGAAGTGTTGGCTGCACAACTTCTCGCTTTCCTGATGGAATTTAGATGAATGTGCTCTTGTTAAAGCCACCAGAACGTGTGTATGCGTCACAGTGTGGCCCAGGCCCCAGGGTGGCTGGAAGACTCAATTTGTTCCTCATCTGCTCCATGGTGAGCACTGAGGTTATCGTTCTCTCAAATGCCATAAAAAGCCTGTTAGCAAAATGAGGGTTTCGGCTTCCAGGGGCTGAAGCACTTGTCTGCTTTGTGACCGCTGGGTGGGTGCGAGGCCCGCCCTGCGGTTTGGGTGCAGCCTTTGCCATACCTTTTGGTGATGATGCACTGTTGGGCCGCCTGGTGAAGCTCTGCAGGGCACAACCCCCAGACCATCCCTATGTTGGAGCAGAACCTTGCCACTGCTGACTAAATAGATTTGCCCCAGACCATCGTTTTGTCCCAAACAAAGCTGTGTGGTTTTGTTCCATGCACAAAATCACACAAATTCTCTAGCATATTGAATTGTCATTATGAATGCAATTTGTGATTTTTTTTATTTTTTAAATTGGTGAATAAAAACTGTATATATTTATAATATACAACATGATGTTTTGTTAAATGTATATACATTGTGGAATAGCTAAATCAAGGTAATTAACATGTGCATGACTTCACTATTTTCTTTGTGGTAAGATCACTGAAAATCTATCTCTCAGCAACCTTCCAGTGGACAATATATTGTTACTAACTTATAGTCACCGTGATTGGACTTATTTCCCCCATCTAAATGAAATTTTGTTCCCTTTGACCAATGTCTCCCCCTCTCCCATCTCCAGGCCCTGATACCCGCCATTCTACTCTCTGCTTCTGAGATCGGGCAGTGTTTGTCTTTCCGTGCCGCCGCGTTTCATTTTACTTGCCACCCTCCAGGTTCATCCGTGTATCCCGAATGACAGCATTTCTTCCTTTTTTAAGACTGAATAGTAGTCTATTGTGCGTGTAATACATTTTCTTTATCCATTCATCCGCTAACATATACGTAGGTTGATCCCATATCTTGGCTACCGTGACGAGTGCTGCAATGCACACCGGAGCGCAGATGTCACTCTGACACGCTGATTTCGTTTCCTTTGGTTATATGCCCACTAAAGGATTGCTGGATCACATCTTGGTTCTATTTTTAATTCTTTGAGAAACCTCCATAGTATTTTCCATAATGGCTGTACTAATTTACATTGCCACCCACAGTGTGCAGGGGGTCCCTTTTCTCCAAAGTCTCTCCTACATTTGTTATCGTTAGTCATTTTGATAGTAGCCATTCTAACAGGGGGAGGTGATATTTTATTGTAGTTTCAGTTTGCATTTCTCTTATAATTAGTGATGTTGAGTATTTTTTCACATACCTGTTGACCATTTGTATGTCTTTTTTGAAAAATGTCTATTAATAGTTCCTTTGCACATTTTTTTATCAGGTTGATTTGTTGCTATTGTTGTCTGTGTTCCTTATGTATTTTGGATATTAGCCACTTATCAGATGTATAGTTTGCAAATATTTTCTCCCGTTTTGTATGTAGTCTCTTTACTCTGTTGTTTCCTTTGCTGTGCAAAAGCTTTTTAGTCATAGTTTGATTTAATCCCAGTTGTCTACTTTTGCTTTCTTTGTGCTTTTGAAGTCAAATCAAAAACTCATTGCCCAGCCCCAGACCAATTTCAAGAAGCTTTTCCTCATGTTTTCTTCTAGTAGTTTTACAGTTTTGAGTCTTAGGTCTTTAATACATTTTGAGCTAATTTTTATATATGGTGTAAGATGAGAGTCTAATTTCATTTTTCTGCATGTGAATATCCAGTTTTCCTAGCATCATTTATTGCAGAGACTGTCCTTTCCTCATTGTGTGTTCTTGGCATCTTTGTCAAGAATCAATTGACTGTAAATGCATGGATTTATTTCTGGGCTCTGTATCCTGTTTCATTGGTCAATATGTCTGTTTTTATGGCCAGTACTATATTGTTCTGATTACTGTAGCTTTATAGTAGATCTTGAAATCTGGTAGTGTGATGCTTCTGGATTTGCTATTTTTGTCCACGATTGCATTAGCTATTCTGGGGTTTCCGTGGTTCCATACAAATTTTAGGATTATTTTTTCTATTTTTGTAAAAAATGTCATTGGAATTTTGATAGGGCTTGCACTGAATCTGTAGATCACTTTGGGTAGTATGAACATTTTAACAATATTAATTCTTCCAATCCATGAACACGAGGTAGCTTTTCATTTATTTCTTTCATCAGTATTTTATAGTTTGTAGCACACAGATCTTTCCCCTCCTTGGTTAAATTATTCCTAAGTATTTTATTTTTTTTGTAGCATAATTTCTAGCATATTGGAATGTATTTTTTAAATGCAGTTTTCGTTAAACACTCAGGAAGTTTTGTTTTAAAACTCATCAGGCAACTATTTTTTGGCAGGGCAGGGTTAAAGTTTGCCTTGGAAATGATAATTTGGAGAGTGGGCTCTCTTTAGGGAATGGGTAGATTGAAGCCAAGCTCTTTTCTAATATTTAGAAGCCTTCCCTGCAAACCCCACCACAAAGAAATTCTGAAAATATGAATTCAGTACTATTAAATACAACAGGATTTTGGTATGGTTAGTGTCTCCAAATACACATTTTCAGGTTATTTTGAAAATAATTCGAAGCCTGGATTTCCTTAGAATGGTGCCTTTTAGCTATAGGTTGGAAGGTCTTAAAAAAGACTAGAAATAAAAATCCGTAACTTTGTCAAAAGTATGTTCACTCTTTAATTGACAGTCATTTTCTCCTTATTTAGAGTCATGGCCTTTGTTGTACTGAATCATTTTCCTTTCTGCTTTTGCTATCAGGCCTTCCTCTTCTTGCCTTTAACTGTTCTTTAGAACAAGTGGAGGACTGCGTGCATTCACTCGGGCAGGCGTGTCATGGGTTTACGGAGTGCCATCTAGGTGAAAGCTCTCTTCTAAGCTCTAGGGGTCCCTCAGCAAGCAAAACTAAGACCCCTGCCCTTGTGGAGATTATATTCTAGTGAAGAGAGACCATAAATAATGTAACAAGCAGACAGATTCTGTAATTTGTATGACGGTGACCGGTGCGTGGAGAAGGCGGATGAGGGAATCAGGTGCACTGGGGCTTGAAGATGCATTCCCACTTTCAATGGTAGCAGCAGGCAGAGCACTTGGAAAAGGCACCCTCGGGGCCAGCTTTGAAGGAGGGAAAGAGGTGAGCCCGGGGGTCACGTGGGGGAGAAGCCTTCTTTAGCGGGCACAGGTAGAGTTGAGCCCTAATGGGCGAGGATGGGGAGTTGGGGAGTTCAGGGATCCCATGTCTCACAGTGTGTCTGGAGCAATGAGAGGGACGGAGGTGGAGCCAGGGAGGTGATGCTGCAGGCGCACTCACTGTGGCCTTGTAGGTCTGTGCTTGGGTCTGCACCAGTACTGCAGATGTCTTATTTCTGATGATGGTTTTATCCGATGTAATAGTGCTTTTCCTGCTAGAATTCCCATGTCGTGGTGTGTGAGGTTTCTCAGTGCCTCCTGTTGACTGTGTTTGACCTCAACTGATCAACCTGGATTTCTGCTTTTTGCCTCTTCCTGACACCAACCCAGCTGGTTTAAATTCAAAACGAGTGGAGTTCATTTCATTGCTTTGTGTGCTTCTTGTTTAGACAGGAGCTAGGAGCATTACATTTTGCAACTTTTAACTGTGTAGACAAATAATTAGCTTGTGGAAAACATGCTGCATTTTGCAAACAAGGAGTGATTCTGGAAAGTAATTAAAGTTAGCCATTATAGTACTACTTTGTGGATTCACCTTCCACTGTATGCTGTTAAGATCTCATCTAAGCAAGATTAATAAAAAAATAAAAACTCTTGACTGAACATCTGTTGCAAAGTGACTTCCAATTTGCATCTTCTCTATGTGACTGGTGATTAGAGTTTTGGGTTTAGGTGAAGGGAAATTGATTTGCTTTGCCATGGTTCCTTTTTATTTTTATGTGTCAGGCAAATAACTGAAATGTCTGATTGTCATAAGTAGAAAATTAATCGTTAAAATATATGAATTTTGTTCAAGGAGATTAATCTTAATAAACCAGTGTTTTATATTCTCTAATTAAAATTATGATAGTCACCATTATGATCAATGCTAATTGTCCATTTGGTAATTACAAAGTATAGCTCTAAATTTTGGTAAGATTAGTGGAATGGCCTCTTCTAATATTTTCATTATGTCTGTGTAAAAATAATAACTTAGAAATTGGAAATATAAATAGTATCTCTATAACAATGCATACATTGATATATATTTAGATTGATATCCACTTGAATATTTTTCTCAATGAGCAGACATTCAAAAGGTTTTTTTCCCCCACAAACTGTGGTATGAAAATATCTACAATGTATACTTGCCAAGTGCTGACTGTTAACTTACTCCAGGTACCAGATGGTCTTATTAAGATACTAATTAATGTCAACTCTGACAAGTGAAGCTAATGTTTAAATTCAGCTGCCAATAAGCTAGCTCTCTGGCAATGCACTCCCAATAGAACATGAGCTTCATGGGGCTTCAAGAACAGCCTCTGATACACAGTGTGCCTTTGTAAATGTTTAAGTGAGTGAATAAATGATGGTGCTACATTCTGCTGCTTCTAGGAAATAAGAATTATAAAAAATGTTGATCTTCTCAGTTTTGATTTATTATAATTTGACCCTAGATAATTATGTTTTGGAGGCATATCAGTCTTACTCTATTATTAAGAATTTTAAAGCATCCATATGATGTGCTTGTAAATGCTCAATTTGATTGTTGATCCACTTGCTCTTCAATAATAGAACTCTTATTTTGTAATAATACCAATAACCGTATTTGTTTAGCTTGAAGCATTTTGTTATAATTGATCCTAGGTTAGGAATACTTTCTTAACATGATGTATAAGGTATTATAAGCCAACATTCAAAATAATAGTTAAAAATTAGACCCTAAAGCCATGCCCATTAAAACCACTAAGAAAACAAATAATACTGTTATTATTATAACTTTGTATCTTCCTGGTAGTACAAGTCTGTGTAGTAAGTCTAGAAACAGAATTAAGACTTACAGTAATTGGAATAGAAACAACACAAAAATATTGACAGATGTTGGTTTGGGTTTGGTTTATTTAAGAAACTCTCTCCAAAGCAAAACAAACAAACAAACAAAAAACAACAACAAAAACCCAGTGTCAGAAGTAATAAAAAAATTCTGTAGGTTCAACAAAACATACATATAAAGTCAATAGTTTTCCCTAATATACAAATAAAAATACAGAAAATGTTCAAAAGCTTATTGAAAAATGCACTCCCCCAACAGAAACGCAGAATAATAAGACTCATTTAAGATTCATATGATGAAAACCACAAAATATTCCTGAATGGTGTAAAAATAGACTTGAACAAATGGAGAGACAGTTTATGTGTCTAAATGGAAAGGCCGATATTGTAAGCCTCCTCAATTAATTTAAAAATTCAATAGAATTCCAATTTGAATCCCAGTGGGACTTGTTTCAAACTCGATAATGTGGTTCTAAAGTTCATGCAAAAGATAAATTGGCAGGGATACTCAAGAAAAATGTGAAAAACAAGAGTAATGAGGTAGGACTTGCAATATGAATAGCAAAACCATTTGAAAGCTACAATATTTAAAGTATTAATTACATTGAAACTAGTCTGTTTATATATAAGTATAAGAGCAAAAAGGAGTCCATGGAAATATTAATATTAATTGCATATGGCATATAGGAGATTGGGATTTTCAAATTTTCTTCTTTGTACATTTTTTAAGGCTATACGGTAAAATCTACCCTTTTTAAGTTCTGAATTTTGACAAATATGTACAGTTTTGTAGCCATCACCAAATATAAGAATTAGAACATTTTCATTCCCCTAAAAATATCCCACATGCCCCTCTGTAGTCAATTCTCTCCCCTTTGTCACTGCAAATTTGCCTTTTCTAAAATGACATAAGGATGGATTCATACAGTACGTAGCTTGTGTGTCTGGCATCTTTCACTTAGCACAAGGCGTTGGAGATCCAGTCATATTTACTTATCAGTAGCTGTTGCTATTCACTGCTGAATAGTATTTCATCATGAATGTGCCACGATCTGTTGGTCCATTTACTAGGTAGATATTAGGATTGTCTCCCACGTTTGGCAATTATGAATAAAACTACTATAAATATTTGTATAGAGGTCTTCGTGTGAACATAGGTTTTCATTTCTCTTGGGTAAGTCTTAATACCTAGAAGCACAATAATTGGGTCAAGTGCTAAGTATGTTATTAACTGCATGTGAAACTGCCAACTCTTCTCCAAAAAGGCTATACCATTTTGCCTTCAGACCAGCACGATGTAGATGAATTTTAATTTCTCTGCATCTTCCTTTCTTTTTAAATTCTAGCCATTCTAATAGGTGTATCGTGGTATCTCAATGTAGTTTTAATTTGCATGTTGCTATTGACTGGTGACATAGACATGTTTTCATGTGTGTCTTGGCCACTTATGTACCATTTTTGGTAAATGTCTGCTCCATTTTTTTCCCCAATTTTTGGTAGGTTGCTTTCTTACTGTTGATTTGAGAGTTCTTTATATATTCTGGATACAAACCCTTTGCCAGATAAGTGTTTTGTGAATACTTTCTCCTGTTCTGCAGCCTGCCTTTTTACTTTCTTTACAGTGTCTTCAAAGACCAAAACTTTTTAAATTTGGAAAACTTTAATTTATAATTTTTTTTGCTTTATGTTTCATGCTTTTTATATCCTAAGAAATATATGCCCAAGCCAAGATCACGAAGATTTTCTATCTTTAACAAGTTTTGTTGTTTTACGTTTTGCACTGAGATCCATGATGCATTTTGAGTTAACGTTTGCGTATGGTGTAGGGTATGGACTGTCCCTTTCTCTCTTCCTCTCTTCCTTCCTTTTCATTTCGACATCCAGCTGTTTCAGCACCATGTGTTGAAAAGACGATATTTTCACGTTGATTTTTCTTGGCACCTTTGTTGAAAATCGATTAGCCATACGTGTTTAGTCAGTTTGTTTTATCTGTATGTCTGTCCTTTCCAGGACCACACTGTCTTGATACCTGTAGTTTTATAAACAAGTCTTAAAATCAGGTAGTGTGTCTCCTTCAACCTTGTTGAAAGTTGCCAGGGCTATTTTACATTTTTTGCTTGTCCTTATAAAGTTTAGAATCAGATTGTTATTCATAATTTCCACGTAAATGCCTTCTCACATTTAAAAACTGTAGATCTACTGGCATCTTAACAACACTGGGTCTTCCAGTCCATGAACGTGGGCTATTCTTTCACTTTTTAAGGTCTTATTTGATTCCATCATCAGTGTTTTGTGGGTTTCAGTATATAGTTTGGTGACTTTAAGATATTCTTCTGTTTATGATTTTGTATGTTCTCCTCCATCATCACCGCCATCGTCATTATAGCCGCCATTCATCTATGTAGCCAGCCATTGTGCTGATATCATTAAATACATATGTAATTAAACTTGGCAAGGATTCTAGATTTTAGAATCACTATCCCAATTTTACAGATGAGGAGACTGAGGCTCAGAGAGGTTAAATAGCCTATTCTCCTTTATACAGCATCTTCAATCATGGTCAAGTGATTTTTCCAGATTTTCCAGATTTTCTGCCTCTGATGCCTTTACTCTTGACTCCTAAACTAATTAGCTATCATGTATCTATGTAACTTTTACCATAAAGCAAAAAAAAAAAAATGTATTATAAAATAATGAAAGGAGCAAGAGTGACACTGTGATCCATGTTTGGTAGAGAAACAGGACATTTGTACTTTTCCTTACCACTTTCGCTATGGAGTATTTTCATAAGGCAAGAATACATCTTTACAATGAGTGGTCCAAATAAATGAACATTCCTGCATTCAAGAAGAATACGTACAGAAGAGCTTTATATGCAAAAGCAACTAAACCATCTAGTTATACTGTAGCTCCTCATTTTCACGAGTGAATATTCCTGTTGATTAAATTTCTTTACTACTCCCCTTCCCCCGAGTGTGGGTTAAAATATCTGAATCATTGCTGCAGTTCTGTTATCATATTCAGTAATATTCCCTTTGATTAGGAAAAAAACCTTCCTATCTAAAATTCCTTTGCAGTCTGTAATAACTCCCTTTTATAATATTTGCAGCATTGAGTCTTAATTAATTGTTCTCATACATGTCTTCTCACTAGACTATAGGTAGATGTTGTTTTCATTCTGCTTTGTATTTTGAAATTTTTCATATGTGCAGAAATGTTGAATCAATATCATAGTAAAACCCACATGCCCACAAACAAGATTCACTACCTGTTAGCATTTCGCCATAGCTGTGTTATCCCTGCCCTCCCTCCACGTGTGTTTGTATGTTTGTGTAAACTTTTTTTTTGCCAGACCATAAGTTGGTCACAGACACCATGACACATCATCCCTAATTGTTTCATGTATCTCCTAAGAATAATTCTGCTACATAGTCACAATAATATTATGACACCTACAAGAAATTAACAATGATCCCCTAATATAATGTAATATCCACTCCCTATGAAATGTTCTCATTGACTGTTTTTAAGGGTCACAGCCATTTGCCTTATCAGGTGTTCCATATTCTGGATGCATGAATTTATTTCCTCATGACTGAAGATTTTTAGCAAAAAATATTACCTAAGTGATAATGTGTGCTTAGCACTCTGGCTCACCAGGGGGCCCAGGCTGGAATCAGGAAGAATGGTGGGGGGGCGATACTTTTCAGTTTGATTGAATGTCTTGTCCCCAAAGACCCTTCACTTAATGCTTTCATTGCCCACTGAGAATCTTTGTCTGCAGCATCCATTCCTTTAGGAGCTGAGTTGTCTCTTTCCTTCTGCAGTTGTTAGTTTGCGATCCTCTGTACGGAACAGCCTCACTTTTCCCCTAAACCCCGCCCACGCTTACCTCTTGTGTATCTCTGTATAGGCAAGTGGATGTTTTTCTCTTTCAATGTGTCATATCCTTTGCTCTCCTTGTTCCTTTTGATACTCAGATTGACCCAAGTGTCCCACACATGGCCAGGGGGGCCTCATCAAGCCACCTCCTGTATCCCTTTGTCGTGGCCCTGCTATTCTGGAAGACAGTCACGCCCCAGGCCCCTTTGTGGTCACCCTGGGCAGGGGCTGTTTTTATCACCTGCTGACCAACCTCCAGGAACTCAATGCTTTCAACACACTGCACGCTCCTGGAATGTTTGCAGAGTGTTGCCCTTGTTAATACTCTGTACCGTTTGGAATCTTCTTATCATTTTATCTGTATCCCTTCAGTTTCTTATGGCACATTCCAATTTGGGAAACTTCATATTTCTCAGGGCGGTGGAAAGGGGTGACAGGGGATGGACGTGGAGCCTCCCGGGTTGTGCTTCCTGCTCTGTGCTGTCCCTCGCGCCCCTGCTAGGTAGGGACACGGCTCCTGCAAGACGTCTCTTGGGCACCCACATGAGCGCCCACTGAGTCACACTCCACCACAGTAGGCAATTTGGAAAACAAACATTAAGGCATTTATTGCAATACTCACTTTGGCAGCTTATGTAGTTGTAAGCAGACAAGTTGTTGGGTGATCTCTTGTGATGTGCAGTGTTTGAGTGTATAACCACACACAATATATGTATACTTTATACACAAATAAGTATTTTATAATAAATAACTTATGACATATCTATGTTTCTATCATATAATAATCTCATGTTTTAAAATATCTTTTATCTGCCTTACGATTTATTAATTTAATTTTTTAACACTTGGTTTGTGACATGAATTCTTCCTTATTACATTATCTAACCAGTATGAATAAAATTCAGGACACTGTCTTTTTATGATTCATACAGAGGAATTCCATTTTACCTAAGGAAGAGTTTTGACTTTAATATATAACTGTGATAGTAGTCATTTTCTTAATGGACAGAAGTCAATTTAAAAAAAAATGTATGGACATATTGATCTTCTCTTTAATAGTAAGAGTTTATTGAGACTCTTGTGATTATAGTGTGTTTACAGATACTCTATATCATGCCACAACACTTGGAAAATTCTAAATTCTCTGAGGCTCTAATATAATCTGATTTATTGAATTTATAAAAATAAAATATAAAAATTTCTGCTTTGCTGTCTGTCTTATTTTAGTATCAAGTGAATTATATGAAGGAGTTGCATACAAAGTATATATTCCTCATATCATAAAGTATAATTTTTATGTGTAAAATTTGATTGTAATTTATTTTTATCCTTCATAACAAATGTGAATATATGTTTAAATTATTACATCAAATAAGTAACGAATAATTGTTATGGGTAATTTAAGATCCCTTTTGTAATATTTGTCCAATAAACGTCTTCCTACAATTACTGCTGCTGTAAAATTAAAATTGATTTTGTTTTTAAAATTATATTTCTTTCCTTATAGCATCTGGAATGATAGGAGATACTAGTCCTCTATGAATTCAACCAAGTATCAGATTTAAGTGTAAGATACAGGTTTAATTTTGTTGTTAGTAGTTTAAAATAGCTAATAGATACTATTAACATAGGTTATCAACCATACAATTTTCTGTTTTGTGTAGTTTTTTTAAAATAAACATTCTTCACTCTGTGATTCTTTATGAAATCAAGAAATCACACTATTTTAGAAACTAAATGAGTCAAAGTTAACCACATATTGAATACAGGAGGAATCATGGGACTGAATTTATCTTTAGGTGAAAAAAGGAATGAAATGCAGGGTTTTTTATTTTTAATTTCAGAATTTTACAGGGGTACGTGTGTTTTGGTTTCATAATTTGGTTTTGTACAGTTTGAGTGGAAGTTGTGAGTGTGCCCTTCAGCTAGTTAGTGTGCATTGTACCCGTTAGGCTTGAATTTACCCATCCTCTCCTCCCCCTCCCACCTGCTTGATTTCCCTTGAATTTTACTTCAATACGTGCACGTAAGTGTTGATCAGTTAGTTTCAATTTAGTATCGAGTACATGTGGCCTTTGTTTTTCCATTCTTGAGATACTCCACTAAGAAGAATGGCCTACAGTTACATCCAGGTTGTTACAAAAGATACTAGATCTCTATTTTTTTTTTTTTGTGGCTGAGTAGTGCTCCATTATATACATATACCACATTTTATTAATCCACTCATGTATTCATGGGCACTTGGGTTGATTCCACGTCTTTGTGATTGTGAATTGTGCTGCTATAAACATTCCAGTGCGAGTGTTTTTTTTTTTAATAAAATGTCTTTTTTTCCTTTGGGTAAATACCTAGCTGTGGGATTGTGGGATCAAATGATAGATCTACTTTAATTCTTTGAGGTGTGTCCATATACTTTCCATAGACGTTGTACTGGTTTGCAGTCCCACCAGCAGTGTGTGAGTATCCCTTTCTCTCCACATCCTTGCCAGCATCTGTTGTTTTGGGCAAAATATAGTTTTTAACTTTGCAACGGGTTGCATATATGAGAAAGGTATTGCAAATATAAATGAGGTGAGTGAATGCCCATTTTTGCACGATCCTTACTTTTAACAACAGTGGGCTATTCAACCTTTTTATTTATCTTATGTTTAATCAGATATTTAATTAACAAAACACACATACCTTGAAAGGCACGGTGATGACTAATGACTTTTAATGTATGTAGCATAGCATGCTATCTTCTCGGTGTTCATTTTACAACATTGTTTTTTCTTTATTTTTCATTTTCATGTCTTCCTTATACTCCCCTCTCCCTCTACCCAGTCCTAAAAGGATTTTGAGATAGCTTTAAAGAAATGCCATATGATATGAAAACACATAAGTGAGGAAATCAAAGCAAAGAGGAGAAGCAGTCTTATTTTTATTTCAACAAACATAAAGTGAAGGAAAAACTTTGCAAGGATTACAGGATTTACAAGGATTTTTCCAAGTATGTTATTATTATTTTAAATCTGAGTAATATATTACCTGGTTTATAAGGGCAAATAGTTTGACTTTTCCTGGAAGTCACCTGTCCTTTGTACCAGCTTCTCCATTCTCAATTCATAGTCCACAGTGACAGCTTTTTTATCTTCAGTTATTTTCCTCTCAAATGTTTTAAAATCATTGTTCTATCCCTGGTACTCTAAAATCTCACGACGGTGAGTCTTAGTAGTGCTGGCTGTCCGCGGGCCCTTTTATAGAAATTGTCTTATATCAATTAATTCTCTAATATTTTTATTTTTAAACACTTTTCTTGAGATAGAATCCGTATAACATTCAATTCATCTATTTAAAGTATACAATGTAGTGGTTTTTAGTATATTCACAAAGTTGCTTAACTGTTACCACAGTCAAAATGCAATCATACAACGTGTGGTCTTCTGCCACTGGCTTGTTGATTTCTGCAAAGAAATCAGCTAGAATTGTGGTGGGGATTGCATTGAATTTGTAGGTCTGTTTTGGGGAATGTTGCCATCTTAACAATACTAAGACTACTAACAGATGATTGTGGGTGTCTTTCCATTTATTTAAGTTCTCTTTAATTTCTTTAACAATATTTTCAATATCAATAATATTCAGTGTATGAGTCCTACATTTCTTTTCTTAAATATTCCTATTCTTTTTGATAATTTAGTAAATGGGATTATTTTCTGAATTTTGTTTTTGCATTGCCCATTGCTAGTTTAGGCAATTGATTTTTGTATTTTGAATCTGTATACTGCAGTCTGGTGAATTTATTTATTAGATCTAGTAGATTTTTTCATGGATCTTCTACCATTTTATAAAAATAGCTTTTTGTCTCTCCATTTTCTGTGTTCTTTCTTTCTGGAGTTTCTATTCATTAGATATTGACTGTCTTGTATGGATTTTCCAATTTTCCTATTCTCTGACTTGATCACCTCCCTGCCTGTCAATGCATGCATGTGTGTATTTGTGTGTGTGTGTGTGTGTGTGTGTGTGCACTTGTGTGTGATTTTGTTCTACTTTCTGGAGGATTTCGCCAACTTTATCTCCTGACACTTCTGTTTATTTCTGCTAACAAATTTTAAATATTCCAGAATCCTTTCTTGGTCTTTGTTCCTTTTTATTTTTATAACATGATGTTCTTGTTTCATGGACATAATCTCATATCTACCTGAGGGTAATAATTATAGCTCATTCATTCTCTCATATTCCCTGAATTTTCTTTCTTTTCTCTGGCTTCTGTTTTTGTTTGTTTTGATCTCCTGTATCAGTGCTGGCTGAGCTTTTTGCATGAGGCCCTGAGTTCTGATGAGACCCCTGTCTCTGAGTGTGCACAGAGCATGGAGGCCGGTGGGCCGTCGGGCATGGTGAGCCTGGTTGGGCTGAGCCTGATCCTGCCAGAACCTGAGTCGTCAGTATTAGCGGATGTGTTATCTGGCTGGTCAGTTTTCCCAAAGTGGATTCTTCTAGTCCGCTGCCCTGGTTTGGCCTGGGACTGAGGCTGGCAGAGTGGGGTCAGTTTAAACCTCCTTGCTGATTTGCTAAGAATTGAACAGAGAAGAGAGTGGGGAGTTTACAGTTTAGTTTGTTATCTTAGGTATTTTCAGCCAGGTGGCTCACACCAGACTCTCCTCTGCCTTGCAGGCAACTGCCTTGTTAGAGAATTAGCATGTGGTCCTCTGCCCTGGAGAGAGGGGGAGACCCCTTGGCTGGACACGCTGGGCTTGGGCATATAGGGGATAAGGTAACATTTCAAAGCCATCAGTCCTCTTGTTTTTTACCTCACATGTAGCCTGGCTTTCTGAGTACCTGGTACCTCCTCAGTTCTACCTTTATTCTGCTCTACCTATGCTCAGCTCTGCCTGTCCTCCCTCCTGCCTGTCCTCCCTCCTGCCTGTCCTCCATCCTGCCTGTCTTCCATCCTCCCTGTCCTCCATTCTACCTGTCCTCCATCCTGCCTGTCCTCCATCCTGCCTGTCCTCCATCCTACCTGTCCTCCCTCCTGCCTGTCCTCCCTCCTCCCTGTCCTCCATCCTGCCTGTCCTCCCTCCTGCCTGTCCTCCCTCCTGCCTGTCCTCCATCCTGCCTGTCCTCCATCCTGCCTGTCCTCCATCCTACCTGTTCTCCATCCTCCCTGTCCTCCCTCCTCCCTTTCCTTCATCCTGCCTGTTCTCCATCCTATCTGTCCT
>RJWJ010000419.1:0-34106 GCA_004363605.1 Indri indri
GGGCCGAGACCCCAACGCGGCTGCCGGAGACCAGCTCGCACGTCCGTGTCTGCCTTGGGGAGAGGCCGCTTTCAAGTTGGTAACAGCCTCGGGAGACTGCGGCCGGCTCCAAGAGCCTCTTTGTGCTCTGAAATCCGGAACAGCCCTGGCCTTGGCAGCTCTGAGGAGCCTTCCAGAAAAACAGAAGTTCTGGACTTCTGCCTTGTCTCCTAACTCTTGTTCTTTTCTGTTTTAAAGCCCGTAAGAAGGGAGGTGTGAAGTCCACGATCTGTAAGCATAAAGGATTTTTAAACTAAACAAGAAAACCAATTATTTTTCTAACTGCTTTAGTCCTTCAAATCTTCCACTGTAATGGAGATTTAGAACCCATCACAGTCGGGCTATTATTTCTGTGTAAACAGTGTCATGCCCTATTGCACCAAGCAAACAGTCAATTTTTTCCATTACACTTAGGCACAGATGACGAGGGTGCTGAGTCGATGGTCTCTTGAGTCGTCTTTTAGTTGATGGGGGCGTGCGCGTGACCGTGGTCGGAGGTGAGGAAGGGGTTAAGGCTCACGGGAGATTTCGGTCCTTACCCTTTTGGCTCCAGAGCTATATTAATCTTCAGGCCCTGGCTTGTGAACCTCCCCCATCCAGAGCAGGGGTTGGGGGGACAGGGAAGCGTCGATGCAATGCCACGGCCAAAATGAGAGAGGCAGGAGCTCACAGCGTTCTTTGAACGGGTGGGATGTGGCGCCTGTCCAGTGTCCCCGTCTCCAGATTCTCCTTTCTTCCAGGTGGTTCTGCTCCTGGATCTTCTAAAGTGCACATCTGATTTCGCATTCCTTTGCTTGTGGCCCTGGAATGAAATCCAGACAGCTGTGCAGCTGCGGTGCCCACCTGGATTTCTTTGCTTCTCCAGTGCGGACTCGCTTGCGGCTCCCTGACGATGCTATGCTGCGTTGTCCCCTCTGCCCGGCACATTCTTCCCACCTCTCCCCTTTATCTGGCCTAATGCCTTTTTGTCCCCCAGGTCCCAGCTCAGATGTTGCTTCCTCCAGGAAGCCCTCCTTCACCCCAAGTCTGGGTACATGCCTGTCCCATGCTGCCCTGTGGTTCCTCCCCTTCTGGCACGCACTGCTCTGTCTTGTCACCCCTGATCTGTCTTCTCTAGTGAAGCAGATGCTCCTTGAAAGCAGCAGCCATTGCGTCCTTGTCAACTTTGTACTCCCGGTGCCTGCCCCAGCTTTGGCATGTTGTACCTGGTCATTAAACATCTATAGAATGAATACGTGAGTCCCCAGGCCCACCTGGCTGGGGGAATAGGGTGGCAGAATAGAGGACTGCGGGCACCAGGGCAGCACTGGCCTTGCTGCCCACAGCAGGGATGGAGACAGCAGTGTTCCCAGCAGCCGGCAGCTCCTGCGGGTGGAGGGCAGTAGAGCAACGAGGTGAAGAATGCTGGACGCTGGGGCCAGCCTGCCTTGGGCAAGTCACTTAAGCTCCCTGTGCCTCAGTTCCCTTATCTGCACAATGGGGTTAGTATTAATAATAGTATCTACTTCATAGGACCGTTATGAAGGCTGAGTTGTTGGTCCACGTAAAGTGCCTGGTCCGGCGTGGCTGCCATGGACGGTGGCTCTCGTCGTTCTCCTTATGGTGTTTCTCCTCTCCATTCTGCCTGAGCTCACTCCCAGCCCCCTGGAAGGCCTTGCTTGCAGCAGAGGTTGGGGACCACCTGGGATGTGTCTGCACACAGCAGTGGCCACGTGGCTGGCCCTCTGGGCGGCTGCTCCCCAGGCCCTCTCATTCATGCCGCCTGCTCGGCCGCTGAGGCACTGGGGCTCATGCCTTCCGCAGTGACCTTCAGCTCAGTCCCAGGCTTCTCGAATCCAGCTGGCTCTGCTAATAGACTCAGCCGGTCAACCTGAGGCATTTATGGGGCACCTTCTGTGTACAAGCAGGGTACTTGCAGGTGACCTGTGGGTCATAAGTGCCTTAGAGAGTATATTTGATCTGCTCCCTGAACCCACAAGGTAGGCCAGGCTGGTATTATTATTCTTGTTTTTTGCAGGTGAAGCAATTGAGCCGGCGAGCAGCTCAAGGCCAAGGCGTGCAGCTGTGAGCCCCCCGCCCCATCCCCAGCCCGGGGCTTGCTGTTGAACACTTTTGTTTTTCATATCCAGACAAGTACCTTCTCGCCCTTGACTCTGCCTGGGCTCAAGGTCCACTCACGCCCCAGAGCACGGGCTTCTGGAAGGCCACTGCTGTCCGGAGGAGAGGAGAGGGGAAGTGTTGGCAGCCACAGAATGCCCGGTCCCTCTCTCACTTGGAAGCTCAAAGGCTTCTGTCCGAAGGGGTCGTCCTCCAGATCTTGAGGAGTGGCAGAGGGGATGGGGACAGCAGGGCCGAGACGCGGCTCCTCTCTCCGTGGGTGGCGTGGGTGAGGGACTCCGCAGGGCGTCGGGGTTGCTGCTGGCTCCTGCCTGCGGGCGGGTCTTGCTTCTAGCCAGGTTGAGAGCCGAAAGGATGGATTCCCACAAAAGACAAATTAGAAGGGGATTATCATCTCACAGAAGAAGGCTTTTACAATATACTCGGGAGTGTTCAGAGTGAGAGTTGGTGCCCAGGAGGCTTGGCAGGCGCACCTGCGCGCGTTCCAGGGCCTGACCTGCGCATGGCGGAGGCAGCGTGAGCCCAGGGACTGTGATCTTGTTTGCTTTCCCTAATGGCCGGTCCAGGGAGAAGCCCTGCAGATCCCGTTAGGGAAGGAGTGGTGACTGGGGGGTCCCCAAAGACAAATAACCCGGCCACAGTAGACAGGGGAAGGGGAGATGCCTCGGACCCTTAACTGAAGGTGATGGGCGGGGCGTGGGGGTCACCCTGCCTTGGGGATTGGGACCTTCTTTGGGGCCAGGGTTTGAATACCAGCTCTGCCCCTAGTAGCCTTGTGACCTTGAGCAAGCCCCTTAATCTTTCTGAGCTTTATTTTGCTCACGTGTAAAGTGGAACTAATAATAGCAATAATAATAATAACATGTTGCTCTTGGGTTGTTGCGAGGTTGAAATGAGGCAATGAACGTGAAGGGCTTGGCGTGGGTCCCAGTGCATGGTAAACCCTGTGTGGCCACGGTGGTGGTGGCTGTTGTTACTTGTCCCCTCACACGGTACTGCCTTGTAGCCTACAGCAGGTTCTGCTTTCGTGAACCTTTTCACGGGGCACCATCCATCAAGCTCCTTTTCTTAACTGTCCTTTGAAGCTAACCAGCGGCTCGCCTTCCCTTCCCAGAAGCTCAGGGCTGCCTGCCTGGGGATTTGCCCGTGTATTTTGTCTGTAATGCATAATATATATGCGTGTGTGAGTATGTGTGCGTAGGTCCCCCCCACACGGATGTATATATAACTCATTCCCCAAAGAGAGATTTATTTCAAGGCACGAATGCTTCTGGTTAGCTTCTGTGTGGATCCGATCCAGCCCCAAGCCGTTGCCATGAGTAGAATTCATTGACGGCAAAAGGAAATGAAAACAAACGTTCCTGACATGGGGCATTTCCGTTGGGGGGCCTCTGGGAATTCTCCTCCTCTATTAAAATATCTACCAAATTGGACAGAGGAACTTGGCAGCCACAGCCTGAGCTCTTTAATTGTTTCTGTGGGGAGGGTACGGGCAGAAGCTATGCGCTGGCCTCTCTTCCAGAACCTTCCTCTCCCCACCGAAGTACAGGAGGAAGGGGACGTTTGAGAACGGAGGATGTCTGGGTGCTCCTGGAATGCAGCTGTGACCCCCACACCTGGGCAGATGCCCAAGGATGGAGAGGACACAGCGCCTTCCCTCTGGAAGCAGCTCTTTGTGAAGTTCGCAGGGGGAGGCGGCAGGGAGCTCACATTCCTGAGATGGTCCGAGGCCTTCCGTTCAGCCCCAGCAGGCAGAATACGAATGTGCTTTTGATCACAACCAGCTGATGGGAGCCGACCCAGACTTATATTATGATTTGGCTGTTTTTTGGGTTTTGTTTTTCCTTTCCCCTCCTCTTCCTTATGGGGAAGATTTTTTTTTTTTTTAAGTTGAATGAAGTTGCTTCAGGGGCCAGAGTTCAGGACGGAGGCAGATGATGAGATACACAGGCTCTCACGCAAAGTTGCGGGTGTTTGCTGATCTGTAGTCTCCAGGTCTGTTTCCTCCCTCTCTCCGCTTAAAAATGGGCCACGGCGCGTGTCTCCTGAGGCCTCTAGATGTGTACCAGTGTGCATGGCAGTGGGTTTACTGGTGCTGGATGTGTTCATTTATTCACCATCTCATCCTGTCCTCTGCAAGGTGGCTATAACCATCCTCACCGTACGTATCTGAAAGCTAAGTCTCAGGGAATTCGCATATCCCCCACAAAGTGATGAAGCTGGTAAGAGGCAGAGCTGTTCAGCTCAGGCAGGTGAGCTCTGAGGAGGTTTCTCTACCTCTGTGCTAATGAGCTTGTGGGCCAGGTGATGGCCGTGGATGCAGTCCTATGCCCTGCAGGAACAGTGTCTCTGGCCCCACCCACTAGATGTCGATACCACCCCACTCCCCAGGTCACAGCCATCAAAAACGTCTTCAGACATTGCCAGAGTCCCCTGGGGAGCAAAATTGGTCCTGGTTGAGAACCACTGCTTGAAACCCATGTCCCTTCTTCTACCCAGTGTCACTCTATGTGGCAATACAGCCCTGCATACTTCCAAATACTAAGGTGGTCCGTGGACGTCTGAGGTGCTTGATCTAAACTTGCCTACACATATTTAACAAATACACAGTAGGATGGGCGCAGTGGCTCACGCCTGTAATCCTAGCACTCTGGAAGGCCGAGGCGGGTGGATCGCTCAAGGTCAGGAGTTCGAGACCATCCTGAGCAACAGCGAGACCCCATCTCTACTAAAAATAGAAAGAAATGATCTGGACAACTAAAAATATATATAAAAAAAAATTAGTCGGGCATGGTGGCGCATGCCTGTAATCCCAGCTACTTGGGAGGCTGAGGCAGGAGGATCACTTGAGCCCAGGAGTCTGAGGTTGCTGTGAGCTAGGCTGACGCCACAGCACTCTAGCCTGGGCAACAGAGCAAGACTCCATCTCAAAAAAAAAACCCAAAAAACCAAATACACAATAACTGTATTGAGTGTCTCCTGTGCACAAGGCACTTTAAGATGTCGCGGCTAAGAGTGAAACCCAGGTAGGAGCTTGAACGGTCAGTGTCCAGGAGCTGAAGAAGGATTTTCCAAAAAGACTAGGGAAGGCTCCCTGTTCTCCCAGAGGTTCCACGTGAGCAGGACACCCACAGTCTTGTTGGCTGACAGACGCTCACTTTCAGTTCCTGGGTGGGCAGGTGAGGCAAGGGGGTGGGCCAGGGACACATGCACGCACACAGGAGTAGAGAGAAAACTCCGGTGATGTCTGTGGGGCTTCTGGTCATTCCTCATCAGGGCCTGATAGGCAACATACTGTTACCTACAATGACCCTCCCCCTTCACTTTGTCTGAGGGCCTGCATGCATCTCATTTCTGAAAACCCAAAGACTTTTTTTTCTTAATCTCCCACTGTTTTTGAAAATTTGCCTTTAAAATAAACACATGAGGAAAAGCTCCTGGGCCTTTGCCCTTGTAGTTTCAATTAATTGGTGCCAAAAATATCTGCTAGTGCCACCATGACCCCTTATCTCAGGGTATGTCAGACCCCTGGAGGGACTAGGATTCCTTGGGAGTCATTTCTGAGAACCTCCGGAGAGGAGCTAGCGGGAAAAAGAGTGTTATCTGTGTGTGTATGCGCGCACGTGTGCATGGATGCTTGTGTACACACACACACACACACGTACACACACACACGCACGCACACGAAAAGAACATCAGGTTGTTCATTTTCTCCTTTAAAAACCGTAAGAATGCATTTCAGACTCCTCCTGTCTGCCAGTCTCCCGTCCTCCCCCAGAAATCCTTGGTTAAGTTTTAAGACTCAACAACAACAGCAAAGAACAAAGCCACGGCCAATCTCCCCCGACAATGTCAGCTGCGAACCGAAGATCTGAATAGCCTTTAAAATTGTTTTATTGTTGTCAGCGCTGCAGAATGGTATGTAATCTTTGTGTTCTGGAGAATCTTTAATTGGCACAAAAGGGCAGTTTAGCCGGCATCTTGTAGGAGGTTTGTCATGCAAACGGTTAGTGCCTGCCACTCACTACGTGTAGGGCTATCCAAGCTGATTTACATCAGCAGCTCCCTCTGGTTAATAGCCTTGTATGTTTCCTGGGGCTCTCTGAGCAGAAGTCAAGGGAAGATGAGGCTCCCCTCCCCTCCTCTGCATCCTCACTGCCTTCCAGCCATTAGGGACCTCCTGCCACCTTCCTCTGAGCCCCATGGGATGGGGTGGGTGGGGTGTGGGGGGCATGCAGGATGGGGCCTTCCTACAGGTACAGCCTTCAGCTATTTGACTACCTGAAGTGGCTAAGAGTAGGTGATCTAGAGTGGCCTACCTGGGTTCAAATCCCAAGCAAGAAGCTGTCCCCTCGCTTCCTGTATTAATTAGGGTAATACTAGCTGTTGAAATAACTAAGCCCTCAGATTTCAGTGGTTAACACGGTAGAAGTTTACTTCTTGCTCACTTAGCATTCTAGTACGGAGGCTCCTGGCTGGCTTTTCTTCTACACTATGATTTGAGGACCCAGGTTCCTTCCATCTTACGGCTTTGCCATCCCTTAGGGCCGCAGAGTAGCTGAGTGTTGGGCACCCAACTAAGTAATTTGATATATTACTAATATTTCATTCAATTCTCGCAACAGCTCTTAGAAGATGATGGTGTTGTCATTTTACAGGTGAGAAAATTGAGATTCAGAGAGGTTAAGTCATTTGTCGGGGATCACATGGGAATGTCATAGGTGTCTCAGAGCCAAGTAAGGAAAGATGTGGTTCTATACCCCTCTACCCCCCACCCCCAGCTAAATCTGTCTCTTCCCCATTTAAAACTTGGAAAACAAGGTTATTTTTTCCCCGTGGCCTCATCCCCATGTGACCAGCTGCCCCTGCATTAGCAGGTCTTTGATATGGGGGCTTTGCTCATAGTGGGGGTGCAGGAATTCCACCGAACTGAGGCTGGCTTTGACTTGGGAAAGGCAGGGTAGGGTCAGGAGAAGAATTCTGGACCATTCCCTTGTTTGGGTGCTGAGGTCGGCCTCATGTGGCCTTAGGGGTGTGTGTGTGTGTGTGTGTGTGTGTGTATGTGTACATGTGCACGCATGTTCTGAGGAAGCAGGGAGCTGTCTGTCTGTCTGAACTCTGGAGAGGTAAACACAGCATGTGGGCCCCACAGAAGGAGTCTCTTGACAAGCTGGGCTTTCTCCTGACACAACTGCCTATTAATGAATTCAGAGTCTGGCAGTTCCACCAAAAGCCGACTGCCAATGAAGCCCGGCTGCTCTAAACCGTTGACACTGCTGATCAGAAATGGGTTTTCTTTTGACAGTCTGCCCTGCTCTGGAGGTGGCCTTAACCGAACAACAGAGAAGTAGTTAACCGGAACTTGTCCCCAGGTGTCTCCTAGAATTCTCTTCTTCCTGCCCCCAGTCCTGTAAGAAAAGCGACATCGAAGTCTGAGGGCAAAAGGGGATGGGGACCCCACCCCTACCCTGCAGAGGCTGCATACATTCCTGCAAAGCCTCCGAGTGCTCTCAGGGTGGCTTCTGCTTAGGCACCGATGCGGAGCCCACCTAAGGGGGGTAGACTCAGCCAGGGAGGGCCCCAGAGGAGGCTGGGCGCTGGGAGGGCTTGGCAAAAGGAACAGCCCCTGAAGACCCGAGGGCTCTTGGAGGATGCTTTCTTTTCTTAGATGTTGAGGACTTGGCATCCCTGCGTCTTCTAGGTGATTCTTAGCAGAAATGTCTAGAATGTGTGGTGATCCAAAGTGGGAGGCATTCGAAGGCTGGAACGCAAGAGACTATCATGGCCTTGGTTTAGTCCACACGAGCAGGCCCTCCAGCAGCCACCTGGAATGTAGAGGGAGCTGTTCTCCCATCTCCTCCCCACAAGGATGCTGGCTGCAACTCAGGGGTAGATTTTGCACATGGAGAGCACGGGGCCTCAGAGCCTCTGACCAGCCTGGTCCCGTGGAGACTTGCCAGAGAAGCTTTCAGGGACAGCCTGTTGGCAGGCGGTGCACCACGCTGGACGTGGGTGATAGCCCACTGGTGCAGGCCAGAAGCCAGTGCACAATCTATCCAAGGGGCCCCCTCTTTAGTGCTGGGGAGCTTGGCCTCTGCTGATGAGAAGGAGCCATTTGTCAGAATCAGCAAGTCAAAATGGATGGCAGCTAGTGGCCCCCAGATTCTAGAATTCTCATTGTCCTGGTGGCTCCTATGTACATCTTGTAAGATACTCTCCCAGTTCAGAAGCACAGGTTCAATCTCTGATGGAGAAGCCTTTATTTGTTACTTAATTCTTGTGTTTTGTTTCAAATTACAGGACTTGAAGCCTTTAGGATGCACTGCCAAATATTTTAGTCTCTTTTCTCCAGAAAGCAAAGGCCACAGGCGTCTGAAGCACGCGTTATACTGTCTGTCCCCCAAAACCAAGTGAGACAGACAGATTACCACTGACGTCTTCCTGTTACATTCAAGGCCAGCACTTAGGTCATTGGGTTTCTGAATTCTCATGTTGAGCCAGAGATGTGACGAAGGCCACCGTGAGGTCCCAGACTGCCCTGGGAGAAGCACAGAGTGGTTCTCAGAGTCGGAAGGAATTCAGGAATCCCCTACTAGATTTTAGTCCAAAGTTGCCTTGTTTTTGGCCTTGGGCAAGAGACCAAGCCATGGGTTGCTTTCGTTATTCCTTCTTCCATTGCAGAAATACGGATTTCTTCTCTTTAGAAAACAAGCAAGGACTCAACTGTTAATGCCTTTGAGAGAGTGGCTACTTGCTCTGTTTGCTACTGCATTTGTTCATTCATTCATTCATATAGTCACTGAGTGTCTGCTGTGTGCCAATGTCCTTCTAGGCACTAGGGATGCATTGGTAAGCAAAATAGGCAGAACCCCAGCCCTCATGGAGTTTACATTCTGGCGAAGGGCTCCCAGCCAAAGAGGTAGATACAGTGGGTACCGGAAGAGGATACGGGATATAGGGAGCCATACCAGAGAGAAGGGGCAGGAGTGCTTTGGCAGGGTGGCGTCTTCCAGCCCAGAGAGCCCTACAGAGTGACCGAGGAGCCGGGCTGCGGGGAGGTTGGGGGGCTGGCAGCGGCAGGGATAAGGGGCGCTCTGAGATTAGTCCTGCAGTCTTGAGCCATTGGTGGGGCTTTGAGTGTGGGGGGGAGAGGCAGCCCCTCCTTAGTCCTGTGTTGGGGACGTGGAATTGGGAAAAGGATAATTTTACTTGGAGCGCATGTTCCTCTGGGGCCAATAAACTCTGGCCTTTTGGTCTTAACTCTCTTCTTTGGATTGGACTCAGTGATCCTGATTACAAGGTACTTTTCAGATTCGGTTTTGTTTTCTCATCCCTGCTTTGGGTAAGACATTCCAAATACTCCATTTTTACATTTAAGGTTTAATCCCAAACCATATTATATTTAATTACGGGTAATGCAACATTCTTTCAAAGAAGAGCAGGAAGGACACATCAAAAGTATTAGGATTAGAAATTTTGGTTCTCGGGTAAAGCAAAGCGTTGACGAAAGGCTCGGGCACATCTGCACTCATTGGAGCCACGGAACTTTGGATTTTTGTTTGTTCTTCGGGGTGGGGTGTCACCTGGACAGCAAGGTCCTTGGGGCCACATCCGAGCTGCCATTACCAAGCCCTCTTCTGGGCTAGACAGGCACCTTTCCAAGGCTGCGTCATCCATTGAGCCTCGTTGATAGGTATGAGGAGTGGGAGTCTGTTTTTTACACTTGGGGAAACTGAGGCTTACCAAGGTCAAGCAATGTGTCCAGCATCCAAACCCAGGTGAGAACAACCGAAATGCCAAAAATCCTTCCCCTTGCACATTTCCAACTCAATAAGCCCCAACAGCCAGGAGAAAGAGCTGTTTGAAATATTGGCCCGGCAAAGTTACAATGGAAAGAGTTAATCTTAGCATCTGTCGCGGTCACCATTAAAAACAAAAACAAACCCAAAATAAACAAACAAAAAAGGCATAACTGCCTGAATATTTTTTTAAGCCAATAAACAGGACCCCTGTTGTCATTAGCTGAGGTTCAGTCTCCAGCCAGCAGCCATGAGAGTTTTGAAGCTGGAGAAGAGATTTCTTGTCACCTTCGTCAGAGTATCTGCCTTACCCTAAGCCCTTGAGTAATATATTCAGAATTTCAAGACGGGATCATGTGAGAAGGACTTAACAGGCCTACCTCTGCCCGTGCTTGGCTGGGTTGCAGACCTCAGCTGCAGAGACGACGAACTATAAATAGACAAGGGGAAGAGATTGAGCACAAAAATCCTGTGTTCTCAGAACTGCCACATTCTACCTTTGGGGCCAAGCTTTCGTAGTGTTGGAGGCGTGAAGTTTGCACACGTAACTCAGCATGGGTTAGTTTTCTTGACAGCCCACACTCTAGCCACAGAACCACGGCTCCTTAATTACTAGGTGAGCATCAGCAAGAAGGTGACTTTAGCCTTGACCCTAAATATGACAAAGGCGCTTACAGAACTTTCTCCCGAGTGGCGCGCTAAGAGAAAGAAGTGGGCTTGTATGCCAGTGACCATGAGGATTTGAGGGCCGGAGATGACGGCGATAGGGGAACCCACAGGGTTTCAGTGACTCAGGGTAAAGGGCGTCAGGTGCACAGGGCGCTGGGAAAAGACCAGTTTCCTCTGGGTTCGTGACAATTATGCACATCTTCAGTGGTCTCCTGAGGCTGTTAACCATTCTGGGTACAAGGAAGTCTGGGTTTTTGGTGACGAGGTGTTACACTAAGTCTGCGTTTCCCTGTAGTTAGTGGTCGCTCCTTCTCAGGTTGATTTCCTTGAGGAGATGCGAGAGCCGCAGCGGGCAGGGAATGTGCTTCGAAAGGATATATCCGCTCTGCTGAAAAGCACGGAGCCAAAATAATCTGTAACCTGTTTCACCCAAATAAATAAGTCAGCAAATAAGTCTGCTTTCATTGTGTTGTCTTCTTCATAAATATCCTTTAAATTGAGGCTGAGTGACAAGATGTGCTTCTGCCACTAAAATGGTATCACTGATGATATTGAAAGAGCCTTAAAATACCACAATTGTCATTGAAACTATACTTTGCTTTTTTTTCCTCTCTCTCTCTCTCTCTGTCTCTCTTCTCTATTGCTAGTAACTAGGTCTCTTTGGGAATTTTTAAAGTGACAATTGGTAGATTGTAGCTGAGGATATTTCTTTCACGTAACATTTCTGAATGCCACTCAACCCTGCCTTGATTGGCTCCGAGTGTCCCAAAGAAGAAAAATGTTTCATTTGAAAATGCAAAGCGTGTTGGAGGTCATTTGCTCCCCACCTTTTACCCCTTTGCACAGGGGGCAAGGGAAAGGCAGCAAAAGGCAACAGTGGTGGGACTCGGCCTCAAAGGAGTTTAACTGCCATCAGAATCGATCCTATCGGCTTGAGTGCAGGGTGGTATATGCTTATTAGATTCTCAGATGTTATTCAGCTTGATTGCAGCTTTTATACAAAGGAGTTAAGACACGGGTAGGAAAGATAATAGAACTATAAATTGCAAGACAGGTTCTTATGAAATCAGTAAATTATTCATTTAATAGTTCACTCCTTGTTGATTTCATGTTGCTATGGCACCTCAAGATGGAGGCGAATCGGTCCAGCGGCCCGACCAGGGGCCCTTACACAGACGCACAAATCCTGGCGGAAGGCAGATAATGCGTTACGTACAACCTTCGGCCACATGATAAATTGCCTCTTTATCTGGCAAATTCCAAGGAGATCTGCTGGAGAGAACTGAAAGAGATATCTCACAGTGGCTAACAGTTCTTGGAAGAGACCCAACCGTCTCAGGGTTTGAGTCAGAATCTGTTTAAGAACGCATTAAGAATGCATTGTCTTGGAGTGGCTTGCCTGTCTCCTGAGATTGTTGGAAACACCGTGGGCTCACAGTTGCTTTGGCGTCCATGCTACAGTAAATGCCTGACTTCATTTATTATTTTGATGGGCAAAGAAAACTGCCTGCTGACAGCCGTGCTTCTTCCGAAGCTCTTCCTAGCCTTACTTTTGTACTCTCCTGTCTGTTTCCAGTTTGATTTCTTCCTGCTTGGTGAATTGTTGTACTTAAGAAATACGCTATGGCCGAGTCTGTCGCTCGTGTACAATGGAGTTGGAGGGAGTTTGGGTGCCAGGGGAATTAGGAAACTTGATGTTGGTGTTGGCCGTGACATTGGTGGCTGTGTGACCTTGGACAAATTCCTTCATCTCTGGGGTCTCAGCATCCTTATCTGAAGCATGATTTGGGTGGTCCCTTCCTTTCCTAACCTCCTGAGACTCTGTGCCTGTAACGTGTACCGATTCCCTGTTCGTAGATGTTACGAGGACCTCTGAAGGCCATCTGAATGTGCCTGCGTTTAAAAGTCAGGGCCAGACCCCCCAGATGCATTGGACTATGGGGACATTTTCTGTGAGTGAGACTATTAAGAATTTAGCAGTTCATTCTGACAGCTTGATAGATGGAGTGGTTTTGCATGGCGTCCATGTAGGAATTGACTTAGAAAGGAAGCATTTTCTAAGACAGTCTGGCTTTGTGTGTCTGTTAGGATAATTCTCCCCCCAATCAGATTTTAAAACTTTGCTCTGAAAGGCCAATAACAATAACCTAATCCAGTATCCTTGTATATTTGATTGTGTGGACCACAACATCTCTTAATTTCTGCTTTTGGCTTCTGTGACTTGATATAATAATAAGTGTTAATATTAGTATTAGTATTATGAGGTAAGTACTGTTATTCTTATTGCACGAATTAGAGTCTAGTCAGGGGATAGAAACCATGCTGGGTTTTTGTACAGAGAAAGTTAAAATAAGGAACCGTTGATGGGGATATAAAATTAACTAACCGAAAGGGTAAAAAGAAAACTCCAAGGCATTGATTCTCCAATATTACGGTACATCCGAATCACCCAGTGGCTTTTTCAAACACAGATTACCCTGGCTGGGGCTGGCCAGGCTGGAATTACTACAACTTAGATGTTTGGAGCAGGAGGGGGTCTTGGCCTCTGGTGCTGGTGTCTCTGAGTGGGTGAGCGCCGTGTCACTGGTTCTGCAGGTGTTGGGAGAAGCTGCAAACTGGATTCAGCTGCCGGTGTGGGGCGGCACTTTTACTGCCCCGATGAAGCAGCATTGCTGGGGTGATGCTCAAAGGAACCACAGTCCGACAGGAAGCAGATGGGAAGGAGCAAGACCCTTCCTCCTCCTCCTCCTCCTCCAGGCTTAGGGTATCCCTCCAGCGCCCCCTGTTGGCAGACCTGCCAGAGAGCCGGCACCAAGGTGAAAATGTACGTGGTTTGCAGGGTCCTGGTTCTAGGCATGAAGCCAGGTATAATTGGGTAGGTTTGGAGCTGAGAGTTGTGGTTTTACAGATGGGGAAACTGAGGCACTTTCCCAGAGGCTCTCATAGTAGGTGGCAGGGTGGGGATTTCGCCCCTGCACCTGTAGAGAGGCTGTTTTCTCTGGCGCCCTTCTTTCCTCATGATGACTGTTCTTGGCCTCTGTTGGCAGCTGCTGCTCTCTTTCTGCCCCTGAGGCCAGTGGCCTTAGGGCTTCGTCCCCTGCGTCCCCTCCCTGCACCTCCACCTCCAGCATCACCTTTAGGCGAATGGGTCCATGTCTCTACCTCCGCCCTGGACTACTTCTTGGACGACACCAAGCTTCGAAGTCCAGTGATCTCCTGGACATCCCCTCTGGAATGTTCTATAGATACCACAAATATTTCTTCTCCCTCTGACTTCAGTACTGTGGCCTCAAAACCTCCCTCTCTTCTGACTATTTGAGATTCTAAGTATGTTTTTTTACTTGGACTGGCCCAGTGGCCTGCCTACTGCTTTCTTCCTATACTTCTCCTCTACCCAGTATATCCGGTGAACTGAGGTTGGAGAAACGTTCCTGAAAAACAGCTTTGCTCACGTCATTCCTCTGCTTGGAAACGCTGGCTGGTTCACCACGGCCTCCTGAACAAAGCCGAGGCCTCCCAGAAGCAGGTGTCTTTGTGGCTCCGTGGTTGGGCCTTGTATGTATGTGCCCTGTCTCCCTTCCCTGTCACAGTTCAACTTCTCCAGCCCCCGTGGGCTACGAGTGGCTGTCCCGCCTTTTTCCATTCTCTCTCAGATTCCCTGTGATTGTTCTAGTCACCCCCACATCAGAAATGCCACCATTTCCACTCCATCAGAACCCTTGCTTGAAGACCCAATTGTCATGCCACCTGCTCCATGCAGCCCTCCCTGGTTCTCCCCCAGGTAGATACGACCTCTCCTTTCCATAATCTCCCCTGGCGTTTTGTTTGTGCCTCTCCATCAGAAGCTGATCCTGAGCAGACACGTGTCTTCTCTATTTCGGAATCTCCCAGGGTGCCCCGTGCAAGGCCTGCCCCACGGCGCAGGCTCACTGCAGAGCTAAGTTCAGTGCACGTTCCCACAGTGTGTTTTGTTTCCCATTCAAGAACAACCTTCCTGCCCAGCCTTGCATACTTCATCCTGGGCTATTGTAGTCTCCGGAAGAGTGGCCTGGGTGTGAAGCCACAGGCCGCACTGTTGGCTTCTTTCAGCACCTATTCCACAGTGAGGGACAGGGACCTTGCCCTTGGTCATCTCTGTTGAACTACTTCCACATCTCCCAAATTGAGGGTTTTAAATCTGTTTCATTTCTGAAGATTGGTTGGCTAATGTTTGGAGCTCTCTTGGATCTGTGTTGGCCTGTCATTTAATTTCTCCCACTTGCCTGTGTGTCTAGAAAAACCAGATTCATTTGCACGAATAGAAACAAAGGATGCCACAGATGGGAGCCATGCACGGAAGGGGAGAAATACTGATAACCGTAATGCAAAATGTGGAGCTGCTTCGGGAAGAAAGGGTGTGTGGACGGTCAGTCTGGGAAACGTGGGTTAGTTAGACAGGCTCCTTTCCTGCAGGCCTTACCAGGGCCTGTGATGTGAAATGATCAGCTTCCTGAATCTCCAGCCGTAGGCTGAGTGCCACGGATGAAGTGGATTTGACTAAAGGAATGTGGCTCTATGGGACCTGTATTCCTTGGAACATGCTACGAGACAAGTTGCCGTAATGACTGTGCCACAGGGATCAAGGAAGCAGGAGTTCAGGCTGAGGATGGGTCAGCGGCCCCCTCCTCTGCCCATGGAAGGGAGGGCACCACTGGGTAGAGGAGGCCATTGGGGAAACAAAGCCTGCACCTGCCCCTGTGTTCTGAGCCTGCTCCACGCTTGTGGGCTGAGACTGCCCGCACCACACAAATGCAAGAGCTCTGGAAGGCCTCTCGGAGGGAAGGGGGGGTCCCATTTCTCCAGCCAGACTCATTCCCTCAGTCACCTCCCAAGGATGCAATGTCGGAATAACAGCTTCTATTGCTTCTAAAATGAGTTTTCTCCACTCATGCAAATTGCTCTCTGACTTTGAACACCCATGCCGGTGAGAGCAATGTTTTGGCTGCTCAGTGGGTGAAGGAGGAACATCACAGGGTTATTTTTTCTCCTAAGCAAGTGCAGACAGTACCCTTCCTCTAATCAACAGGTTTGCAAGCATTTGAGAACCAGAAATGAATTTACAAGGGGCTCTCCCAGCTTTGTGGAATTAGAGCAGAGATATTGCTTTCTTTTCACTTCAGTTAATCCAAATGAGCTGAGTCTCCTTTCTATAGAGAAGGGCAAAACAAAACAAAAACCCAACCCAGCAAAAACAAGCCTTTCTTACTGCCAAAACAGGGCTCCAAAAATAGTTTGGGTCATTGGAATCATGAAAGAAATGGTGTTTATATAACCTCTCTCTTGCAGACAACTTGAAAGTGATTTCCTTACATTTTATGCAAATAATATAAGGGATTTATATCACCCACTTTTGTCAAACTCATCTTCCACGTATGTATATTTGGAAAGCTTTCTCGCTGGTGTGCAGGCTTCTTGTTTTTCTTCTGGGTAAGTTGTCTTTTAGGCAGTAAATTCTGAGCTCTGTGGTTAATTGCAAGTTGGGAGGATGTAAGTGGTGGCCATTCCTGAGTGCGGAAACAAGAATCAGTTTGAAAGAGCTCCTTTATCTCTACTGCCTTGACTTTTTATTGTCTTTTATGACATTTTAGGGTATCGCCAGACTTAACTGAGGACTTAGTTTGTCCAGAGCTCCACAAGGGCAGCAAAGGTAAACCAAGCCATCCATGTCCTTGCCTGCGGAGAACATAGGGTCTGGTGGGTGAGACGGTGACAGACACTGTAATACAAGATGGGTACTAGGTGTGTGCAGAGTGCTTTGGGATTGTAGAAGGGAGGGAGAAAAGCCCAGTCAGGTGCGGAGGGGAGGAGCTGCCATTTGAGCTAGACTTGAAGGCTAGGTTGCGTTTCAGCAGGTAGAGGGGGGTGTTGTGGTCCCGAGAGTGAGGGAAGAACAGAAGTGGGACGCAGGGTCACAGGGTGCGTGAGGAGGTGCGGTGAGAGAGAAGTCCAGGGCTGTGCTTGTGGGGCCAGCTCACGAGGCTGCAAAGCCAGGTAGTGGCAGGCTTTGGTGCCCAGCTGGGCGTTCCCCTGGCACGGCTGGGAGCCAGTCACGTGTTCAGTGCAGGAGAGCGTCATGGCAGGTCCCATTCCTGTGTGCTCCACCTCAGTGGCACCAGGAACTGGGGAGCCATGTCCACACCTCCCTTTTTCCTGTCCCCGACGTCTGCACTCACCAGTCTCTCTGTTGCACCCTGTAAACAGTGCTTGCCTCTGCCTTCAGTCGCTCTGCCGTTGGCTCTCATGGCCTTGCCACTCATCCTCAAGTGACAAAACCCTTCTTCTGACTTTCAGCCTCAGCCTCCTCTGGTCCATCCTTCATGTGCTGCCGGGGGAGTGGTTCCGAAAGCTGGGCTGACCACGTCATTTCCCTGCTCCATCCCTTCCATAGCCCTGTCACCCCCCAGGAGAGCCCGAGCTCCTTGGCGAGGGGACGGGGCTCTCCCACGCGTGCTGGCCAGTCCTCTGTCTTCTGCCGTGCTCCGCTTTAGCCACACCAAGTTGGCTGTCCCGTGCACTTCCTCTCTCCGCCGTCTTCAAATGGGCTGTGTCCTCTGCTCGGAACGCTCTTCCCGTGTGCGCCCCCCATGTGAATCCTCGGCCCCGCAGGCACCTGCCGGCACCCGCCGGGTTGCCTGCTGCTCCTCCGCTCCCCACGGGGGCGTTTGGGTGCGTCTCTCCCCCTTCGTCCCCACAGCACCCTGAGCCCCCTCTGCGCACACAGCCCAGTGCTTTATGGTTATTTTTTGTCTGCTGGTCGTGTCACTAGACCGGGAGCTCCCCACAGTGCTCAGCTCTGTGCCAGGCCCGTGGTAGGCCCCCAGGAAGTGTGCACCAGAGGCACTGGAAGGAGAAGGACCCATTTGGAGCCCAGGGCAGCAGCCCAGGCCGCCTTCATTTGCACTGATCCTGCCGGCCCCAGAGTTTGCCTCTTTCCTCCCGAGGGTGGTACTGAGATTACTGGGGAGAACAACGGGGGAGACTCATGCATACCTAGCACGCCACCTCCCTCCTCCTCGTCCCGGGGGGAAACGATATTTCCATACATCCTAAACATCCGCCTTCTTTCAGCGTCTGCGGAAGCTCGGTTGAATAATGAAAGATAATCAGCAATGGGTTGAAATTTCCTCTCCTTGGGCAGATCTTTTTTCCCTCCTATATTATGTATTTAAATATATATACATCGTGAATCCACCTACCGGTGGGGCCCTTGGAGGTTATGTTTGTGGACTAGGGTTTTGCTTGTTCTTCTCCCTAGTTTTTTGGGGGTGTGATGGTACGTGCCTTGCATTTTTCAGAGCCAGAAACACAGCTAAAAAATGTGTTCAGACCCTGCAAAAACGACGGCACATTAGAGCTGGCGGTGTGCAGACATGGCGAGAGAGAAAATCAGATGTGCCCATCCCACGAGTGCCTCTCTGTGGGAGAAGTGCGCTGCCAAGATGCAGCCCCTCTTGCTCATCTCTGTGTCATCAGAGTCATTAAGGGTCATTAAGAGCCTTGGGTTCTGGTCTGAGCTCTGCCGCCAACTGGCTGAGTGGCGTTGGGCAACCCCGTGGTTTCTGGGGCCCAGGTAGCCTTCATCTGTCAAAGAACGGGGTCGGATGAGATCCCCGGGGGTCTTTCCTGCTTCCCAGTTCCACGAGTCTGTGAAAGATGAAGGGGCGTGGGATTGGCCGTGGAGTCTGACGGAACTTCCGCAGAGAGAATGTGCCCCTGGAGAGAGAGGCGAGCAGCAGCCAGGGAGCGACAAGAGGTGAGTGAGGGCTGGAGACTGCAGGTGTGAAGGACAGGAAGAGAGGGAGGCGGGGAAGAGAAGAGCAGGTCCGCTGGGCAGGGAAGAGCGGCCCTTGAACTCGAACCAGATGGCTCCTGGGTTCTGAGCGTGAACTTCGGAATTCCAAAGTGGCCCGGGAGGCCAGCTGATACCGCCCCACAGCTTTCCCAGAACCACTGTGGGTTGTGTGCCCGGTAGGACCCAGCCCGAACCAGTTCTTCTTCTTCCACCCTCTGAACCTTCTTTCCCGACTCTTCCCTGGCACGGGCAGCTCCTTCTCAGTCATTCATCAGTAGCAGCCTCCGTGAGAGCCCCGTGCTGGGTGCAGTGCTGGACACTGGTGCCACAGACACACCGTGTGCTCCTCATCCTCAGAGTTACCACCCAACACCTGCCCTTCCAGCTGGGTGTTGGCCTGTGGGCACTCGGGGAAGGGGAGGCCATTAACCCAGCTGGAGCAGGGACCCAGAAGCCTTCTACCTCTGCCTCGTGAGGGCTCCATTATGCAGATGGGAAAGGCTTTGCTGAGAAACAGGACTTCGGGAGGAAGAAGGCAACACCTGGTCCCCTGTAAATCCAAGCGGCAGCCCAGGTGGGCACTGCAGACTGTAACACTGTGTATTACTTTAAGGAAGATAAATTGGGGTGAGTAGGAGGGTGAGGAGAGGGTGGTTGGAATGTCCGGGTGATGAAACCTTAGGGATAACTTGTGTTTGCTTTAAATTCTAATGGGAGACTCAAAAACATAGAACTTCCTTGGGAAAGCCCTTGTGGCTTCCATTTCTAGGAAACAAGAATCCACCTGAGGGTAGCCAGCAATGGCTGAAAGGTCACGGACCTCGGAGCTCTCTCCCAGGGCAAGCTCTTTAATCTCACTGAGCCTTAATTTTCTCATCTACGAAATGGGGATCACCGAGCCTTTCTGGAAGGGTTGTGATACAGACATTTAGGTGAAATAATACATGCCCAATGCCTGGCACTCGGTAAATGCTAGTTCTTACTTTCGCTTGCTTAGAATATTTAGCAAAGGCTTTCCTTTTAAGCACCGCAGAGACCTCTCCTTTGTTCTCTTAAGCCTAATATGTTTAGATCTATTGTTGACACCCGATGACGTTTGCCAAGTGTCTTAGGGTGGCCACCATGCCAAAATGCTTGTCCTTGGCAGGAACCATCTTTTCATTTTCTCAGATCTCCTCTGGCAAGAGTTCTCCAGGCACCCTCTAATTAGAGCCCGGAGGGTTTGGGGGCTAAATGATTTCTCACACTGAAGGTAGACCTCTGCTTTGAAAGCCGCCCTCTCTGTGCGGGAAGGACTTGTGGTTGCCTTTGCAAGAGGCCATTGAGCACAGAGTGGGCAGCGGTTGGGTTGGGTTCACGTGTGTGTCCTGGTTCCCAAAGCAAACGGATTATCCTTGCCAGAGGAGCCACATTTGGAATAAAATGCCACGGGTCATGTTTCAGGATATTACAGGCCCAGAAGTGACCACGATCTTGGTGAGCTGCCCTGATGTTTTGTTTCTGTGGGCCTAAAGTGGGACACATCATAAAAGAACGTTGGTTACACATTTTGGTCTGCCCCCATTTCCCAGCTCCAATCTTCCAGATCATTCTGAGTGGCTGACATGCCTTCTGGGGTGGGGGCAGGGTGTGTGTTGCAGTCTCCATGTGCCCTAGCCCTCTTCTCCCCCCTCTGTTTTTTTCTTTCTTAGCCAGTGGCAGCAGCTTAGTACTTTGGAACTGGTCACTTAAAGGCTCAGACTCCTTGGAGCCAAGGTACACACTGGCAGCATCTGCCAAGCACCTGGCCAGGGTTCCAGGGTGGGGGTGGGACGGATGGGAGGTGCCACACTGCCCCTCGTGGGCCATCGGGCTCACAGCTCCTGGCTGCCCTGGTGCCAGGATAAAGGGCTTGCCCTCAACCTTGGGAACATTCCTGCCAAGCAACCACATTGGTCAGTTCGTTCTGATTCCCCCACGAAGGGGGCTGACTTATTTTTTCCTATTTCCTTTCTCCGTTGCAAGACCTGGCTAGAGGCCTGTCTCAGAGCGTGTTCGGGCACAGCGCAGAGCAGGGGAGCCGGACAAGACGGGTCGTGGAGTGAATGGTGAAGGAACTCTGAGATTCCAGGGTGTTGAACCTTAGAACACCCAGATCCCACATAGCAGCGATTCAGCAGAACGTGGACCCTGGCATAAAAGTGATTTTCAGATGAGCTGAAGTGCCAGAAGGCAGCCCTGGAGGACACTTGGGGCTAAGAAGCAGCCAGCCTGGGGTTCACCATTTGTGGCTGATAAGAGACGTGGGATAAATTGCATGTGGGCACGGCACGTCTGATGCAGGAGTCCAGCAGTGGGTGGGCCTTGGCCTTTTGGGAGGGCCCGGGGTTGGATGGGGTGCACTGGGGCAGAGGCCAGTGGCTGCCAGTCCTCACTTCCAATTCTGGAACCACTGAGCACTCCTGAGGGAGGAAGGCCAGCACCGTAATGATGATGATGGTGATGATGATTTTTCAAAGCCTTCGTGGCTGCCATAATGATAGGGATGCGAAGCCACCGTTTGCCACCTTCCTGCCATGCATTCAGCCTTTACCTAGCCTGATGACTTCGTCTGTTTTCCTCCCTGGATGATGAATTCACAATGCTGGCCAGAGGGAAGATGAACATTGCCCTGAAAGTCATCATTTTGCTCTTTTAAAACTTACTTTTCTTTCTCTGAGTACTGAATTAGTGTCGTAATTTGCTCTGATACCACCTAAATCGGTTGTGATTAAAGCTTCTTCTTTTGCTTTCTTTTTTTTTTTTTAAACCAGGTTTGCTGCCTGGAGTTCACATATTAACAAAGATGAAAAAGATAGTGTCTGATTTATAATGTTCTGAATTGCTCAAGTCCTTCATTTGTAATTCTCGGCAGTATTTCTCTAGGAAAGCGAGGCATTGCTCTGTCGTCAGGGTCTCAGTAATCCCCATAAAAAACGGGGGAAGGATTTGTGAGACAGTCTCCACGAGCTTTGGCGGTGATGGACAAGGAAAAATCAGGACACTGTAAATTACTGCGTGTCTTTCTTCCCCACGGTTATTGTCCCTGTGGCATTACTGTATTGGGCAAGTCCTCCGGGTCCCTTTAAGGTCAAGAAATCAGGAAATAAAAACCTTGTAGCATTTAACCTAATCGATACAGGGTTCTCAAATAGATACCTAAGTCTTTGGCAGCGATGTTGGATGGGCAAGGGGAGAGCTGGTTTTTGATAGGTATTGAAGAAATCTCAGCCGCAGCTGAGGACGTGGTGGCTCTTTCCCACGTGTTTGACGTGCCCTAGGCCAGTCCAGGGAGGGGTGGGGAACGTCCATGTGGATTCTTTGTCTTTTGGGGATATCTTTGTGCTTCCTCCATTTTCCATCGGTTTTCCACTTTGGGGAGCTGAAAATTAGTTAAAATGGAGCGAGCCGGCGTAGAATGGGTTGAGAAGCGAAGCCCACTGTGGACCTTGTTGGTGCTAAGGGAACTCAGGCTCCCATTTAAAAGGAGGAAATCCAAGGTGGATTCCTGGAAATGCGTCCCAACTGTGCCACCAGATTGCCGAGTGCGGCCAGTGGGCTCTAAAGACCAGGTGGGCATCGCGGAGACCGGGGGAGCCACCATCTTTGCTCCGTCTTCTGCCTGTGGCTGCCTTTCAGGAGTTTGGGGAATGGGAACTTCAGGGCATTTATGTCATTTGCATTGTCAGAAGAAAGGTAAAGGGAGTGATTGCTGTGACATTGGGGATTTCTGGTTTGTCTCATGATAAAATCTGGTGGCATCGTTGATCTGCAGCAAAAAGGGAAGAGCTGAATGAAATCACTGTCCTCACTCCTGATCCTTTGATTCTCTGGTTGTTAAGTGCAGCAGAATACCAATAAAGAGGCTGGCCGTTGCGATCTCAGTCGGGGGACGATTGCCAGGGGATGCGCTTGCCCAGCGGAGATCTGGCCCAGACGGGCACCGTGGCATTGCCTGCGTTTGGGTCAGAACATACTGAGATTTCTGTTCCATTGACTGCTAAGTCCGTCCCACCAGATGAAGGCACTGGGGATCCCAGGTTAAGCGGGAAACAATCTTGAACTGACTGAAGAGCCTGTCTCCTGGGGGGAAGGGATATTAGAGATCGGCTCTTCTCGTGTGCCTGTGGTCATTACTTCTAGAACATTCTTCAGCTGCCCAAAGCGCAGTCCGAGGGAGCCCTCACAATCCTGCTTCTGGCTACTCTCGAAATAGCGGAAGCTCCACTAGCACTTTTGGTCTTCGGGACCACCCCGTGCAGTGAGGCCATGCGCCTTTTCACAGATAAGGAATCTGGGGTTCAGAGAGGTTAAATAGTAGAGAATATTCATTCTTCTTGTCAGAATATTCACTTTGTTATGTCTCATTCTCACCGCCTGCAGTAAGGGAGGCCCATTAACACATAGTACCCTGATTTTGCAGAGAAGGTACCAGCAAGGCCAGGAGATTTATGACTTGCCCAAATTCCTGTTGGGATTTTGGACTCCCACGTGCAATAGTCTCCATGACAGAGCAATGCCCTGCAAGAGCCTAAAGTTTTGGTCCTTTTCTGGTGCCAGGAGACAGACTGTGGACCTGGAGTGGGGTTGAGGGCTGGAGAAGTAGAGGGGAGGGAGGTTCTAGAAGAAGGGTCTGCTGTGATGGCAGCGAGACCAGTGACCACATGAGGACCTGCCTTTGGTCTGAGCAGTGAAAGTTGCATCCTTAGCCTTAGAGCGAATTTTGTTTTTTTCTGCAAAGTAACCTGCTGGGAGCACCTCTTTTGTGCCACACACCATTCCAGGTGCTTTTGCATCTGCTCTTTAATTTGATCCTCTCAGCAATGCTAAGAGGTAGGTATCTGTCTTTTTTCCTCAGTTGAGGAAACTGAGGTTCAGAACAGAAACAAATCCTGGTCGGTACAGAGCTAAACCCAAGCAGAGGGAGACATAGGAGAAACAGCAAGTATGATAGAAAAGGAAATCACAGAGCACGTTGGAAAATGATAAGAACCATTTCAAAGGAACAACAGTCGAGCAGGGTGTAAGAGATTGGGAGCACCTACTAGCGGGGCAGGGAGCAGAGGCTGGGACGGGGTGAGGGACCCCCGTGAGGGATCCACATGTGGGTCGGCCCTGCTGCTCTCTTCTCAGAAAGAAAGGGAGGCCCCGCGGTGGGGAATGACTCGGCCAAGGTTACCACTGAGGATGCCCAAACCAGGTCAGGAACCGGGGACTCTCCCAGCCACTTTGGAAAGCCTCACGTGGCTTCTGTTTCCCCTGCACACCTCTGACTTTTTCCTCTCCACAAGTGTCCATGGTCCCCTTCTAGCATCTTCTGCAGCCTTCGGCCTTCCATGGCATTGATTCCGGGTGGTCCCACCCTGGCCCCCCAGCCTTCCCTGTCCTCAGGAGTCCCGTACCTCTTCTCTCCTCAGATAAACACGCATCCCTCACCCCACCATCCCGGCGCCCTGAATGGGGAATTCATGCTTTTTTATTTGAAGAGACCTGCCGCTGTCATTTTTGATATCTTCTGTTTTTGTATGCGGGAACGCAGAGCACAATTAGAATACAGTTATATATCCTCATAGTTATTAAAGCTTGGATTAACATGACATAAAGTTTTGTCTGGGGAGTCTTTTGCTATGGCTCAGGGAGCATTTTTTGTGACAGTAATAGGCTACAGTTAATATACTTGAATGATACTAGAATCTGTGTTATAAGGCAGAACAAAAGGGGTTTATCTGAAGCTGAATTACAAAGGTGGAATTATCACTGCGAACGATCCACAGAGATCTGGGCTTAATTATTGTCGCTTGTGTCATTTCGGCATAATACGGGTAGTTACTGGAGCAGAGTAGAGGTGCGGGAGGGCCGGCTTGTCAATCACTGGCCGATGCCTGGACTCTCGCCTCCTCTGCTGAGGCCACTTGGCGTACAGATCCGCGGAAATTGTTACCTTTGGCTGTCTGTGGCTACAGGGTGCTTCCAGGTTTTATGATGTTTCCACCAAATGTTTTTAATGATGCCCCTGTCCCACCTCCAGCCCAGTCCCCCAGCCCTCCATGCAGGTCCCCTGCCCTCCTGGCCCTGTCGAACCGTCCGGCAGGCTGATGAACAGGCTGGTGCACTGCATTTCCTTGCCCAGTGCTGCTGCAGCCACCTCCCAGAGCCTAATTGTTTTGACATGCAGGGGAGACGAGCTGATGTGCTCTGGGAGCCATTTGATCACATAGCCCGGCTGTGGCTAGCTCAGGTGTCTAGCTGCAAATGGGTGCACTCAGGTAAACCACTTCCCCATCTGCTCCTGGAGGACAAAGAGCCTGGGAAGCAGGAGTGCCCAGGTGGCCTTTCCCCACCCCCTGGCTTCAGTGCGTTCATCCTCGGTCAGGGCATTCTGGGCACTCATACACATCTGGGGAGGTGGGGCTCGAGGCAAGTGCGAGGGTGAGGGGTGGGAACGAGGCAGCTCAGCACCTGAACAGGGCAGGGCACCCAAAGGCTTTTAGAAATGCTGTTTTTTGGGGACCACAATTATCTTATTATTTGTTGGGGATATTATTCACCTGCCGGGTGTACAATTACAACTTGTTTTGTTGGTGGCTAAATTCTCCTCTCACACTCACCTGTACTATTAACTAAGAGAGATATAGCCATGTTAAATTGTCAAAGTGTTTCCATTAGACCTTTTTTTACAATTTGATTTAATTTTATTTTTTGAGACAGGGTCACACTCTATTGCCCAGGCTAGAGTGCTGTGGTGTCATCATAGCTCACTGCAACCTCCAACTCCTGGGCTCAAGCGATCCTCCTTCCTCAGCCTCCCAAGTAGCTGGGACTACAGGCATGCACCACCACATCTGGCTAATTTTCTATTTTTAGGTGAGATGGCTAGTCTCGAACTCCTGGCTTCTATTGATCCTCCCGTTTCAGCCTCCTGGAGTGCTGGGATTAAAGGCGTGGGCCACTGTGCCTGGCCAGACCCTTTTCAATGTAGATTTTTCTGCAAAGCTTATCTTTTGAGAGGTTGTTGCAATGGTGCTTTTGGAAAATTCACTATGATTTGACAAGCCCAAAAACCTTACACTTCTAAAGTGAGGAAAGGGAGCAGATCCTCACCAGGCACTGTGCGTGGCAGGAAGTAGACCAGGCACTCTCTTCCTCATCCTCCAGCAGTTCCGTGAGGCTGTGCTTCTTCAGGAACAGAGAGGTCCGGGGAGGTGGAGGACCTCACTCAAGGTTATGCAGCTGGGAAGTCAAGAGCATGGGATTTGAGACCAAGTCTTTCTGTGTCCAAAGGCCATATGTCTAAATTAGACCTGTACTTTTAAAAGTATGGCTTCTAAATACCTTATCAGAGGTAACTTTGGGCCCTTATCCAAAATGGAGATTCCTGGGCCCCACCCACCCCAGAACTACTGAATCACGCTCCCTGGAGAAGCAGCCTGGGGCTGTGCATTTAACAAGGTGACCAGGTGTGATTCATGCACACGCAGGTGGCTGGGAGCCCTGCACTGTCCAGACCGGCTGATGATAGCTCCAGTCCTGGCACATCCACGGTGGCCAGGCATGAGTTTGGACACCACGTGTCCCAAAATATTCTGTATGCCAGGAGAGCTGGTCATTTGTACATTGTACCCCACTGGGCTGAGGCGACAGGAGGTGGGAGTGACGACCTCAAATTACATTAGAGCCAAAAGGAACAGGTGAAATTTTCTTCACATCTCCCGGTTTATAAATGAGAGAACTTATACCTAAAGTAAAGGAGTTCCGTGCACAGGGACGTGTGTTCACGGCAGAGTTCTTCCTGCCAGCCGTCACCCCCACCGCCCACTAAAAGTAAATGTCCCTCACCCCTTGCCTTTGCATTGCTAAGACAAATTAAAAGAAGGGTTAGTTTTGATTAGAATAAACACACTATTTTTCTTGCCGCAACAAGGCCTTCAAAGGGGAAAAAAAATCTCAATACCCCAATTATACCAAAGCATTCCCAGTCCTATCCAGGAGTAATTAAAAAATGCAGCTGACGCTTGTTCTCTCACTTGTTTTTAAATGAATAGCTACGTATCTGTCAAGATGATGAGTGCCTAGGCTGCTGACGGCCTTGCGATCTCAATTGCTCCCTGGAACTGCCCTGACGAGGACGAGAGAGCTGTCGTTTTGAACTGTGAGGCACCTGGCCACCCCAGGCACGAGTGTTTTGTGGGTGGTGAACATTTCCCCCGCCCTGGTGCCAAGGTGTGGGATGGACGGCCAGACCTCGTGTCTGCAGTCTTAGGCTGTCCTGCAACGACTTTTCCTCTTTCCCTGTGAGCAGATGAAGTGGGTTCTTCCAAACTGCCCTGGGAACTTGAGTTTCTGCAGCACACAGCATGTTAAACATTGAGGATCTTCTTGCATTGCATTCGCTTGGCTTTGTTGGGGGAAATCCTCCAGTTGCAAGTCACTTTTTAATTAGTGCATGTATGCAATGTTTATTTCTGAAGGATGCCACCAGGTGAATTGATACATCATTTTGCAGATTGACACCATCTATTTGGTGACAATCAGGCTCTTTTTCTCAGAGACTAAGTACAAACATATATACTTTCTCCTCACCTCATCCCTCTCGCATGTTTTTTTCTAAAGACAAAATCGAGGACAGACTTAAATAATCATAAATCTTATTATAGCATTTGGAGTCCTTAATATTTACCCATCATTTACAGCATGTTTTTATGTATGTGGTGTTCCAGTTATCTGTTGATGCGTAACAGATCACCTGAAAACTTGTTGGCTTAACACAACAGCAATTATTCTATTATTTCTCGTGGTTTCTGAGGATCGGGAATTTGGGAGGAGCTCAGCGGGGTGGTTCTGGCTGGGAGTCTCTTATGAGGTCGCAGCCCGGCAGTGGCTGGAGCTAGCACGGCACTCGGCTGACTGCGCATCTCTCTCCCTCTTCGTATGGTCTCAGGGCGCCGCCACGTCGTCTCTCCGTGAGAGCCGTGTTGAGCTTCCTGACATCATGGCTGCCTCGGGGCAGCCAAACTCCTTACACAGCACCTTGGGGCTTGAGCACGAATGCTCCAGCAAACAGGGCAGAAGTGTATTCACGTTTTTTGACCTAGCCTCAGAAGTCATAGAACACAAGTTGAGTCCCAAACTCAGCCACGGTGAAGGGGAAGGGACATGGACCTCACCTCTGGATTGGAGGCATACTAAGGTCACATTGCAGGTAGCATGTGGGACTGGGGAGGTGTCGTGGCCATCATGGAAAATACAATCTGCCACTCGCGGTCACCTCCAGACACACTTAGGAGGGGTAGGAGGTGTTATTGTTACCACTTTACAAACTACTAATAGAAAAGCAAAGCCAGAGAGATAAAGTCATTTGCCTGAGGTCGCTCAATTACTAAATTGACATTTGAACTCAGGTCTTTAGCCGCTAAACCCTCCAGGTTGCCTGAAGGATATGGGGAAAGGGGGAAGAAGGCAGAACCAGGTAGCTCGTCCAGGTGACGTTCGGGGGCATGTGGGACTCGGCGTCTCTACACCGAGTAGATTTCAGCACCGTGAGAGGAGCTGCACTTTCTTTTCTCTCCCACAGGTCCCTGGGTACAGAGGGAGGAGACGGGTGGGGTGGATAAGGAGGAGGGGTGCGTTCTGGAGGAAGAGGGTGGGCAGGTGCCCTCTTGGTAGCACAGCCAGTGTTTGACAGCCACCGTCAGGTGAGTAAGGACCACCTGGGTCTGTAGGGTGCGAGTGTTAACCAGGCTTCACGCAGAGTGCCGTCCCGTCAGTTCTGAACGCGAGGGCACCCAATTGAGGACAAGTTCAATTGTGGCCTTTAAGTAAGAAGACAAACCAGTATTGTTATTAATAATAATAGCAGCATCAAAAGCCAGTCTTTTCCATGAGTTTCCATGTGTGTAAATGCTCTGTGGGCACCATCTCATTTAATCTCATTTCATTTCCCTTTAAAGAACATTCCATTAACTATCAGCTCTCAGAGAGTTAAGAGCTTGTTCTATGGCTGGCCCGAGGTCACTCCGTGGTTCCTGAGCATCAGATGTGAAGCCAAGTCTCTGTGACCCCGGGCCCAAGCCCTTAACCGCTCCGCTAGTGTCCGAGCTGGCCACTGTGGGGCTTAGAGGAATGGCCAGACGGAGGACATGGTGGGTGTGTTTGCTGTGTTGAGCTGAGCCCCTCTGCCAGACTTGTCAATAACAAGCGCGTTTATGTTTTTACTGCCTGACACACTCAGCCAGCTCCTGTTTTATCATCCAGTTTGGACTGAGGGAGGAAGTTCCATTAACCAGGACCTGACTCACTGTCCATCCCACGGCCCTGGGCCAGCCCTCGGGAGGGGACACAGCCCCCAAGGGTAGCCCCGACCCCAGGCTGCCCCTGCCCCGGCACAGAGCATGGCAAGATTGATCTTTCCAAGCATCTCTGTCTCTCAGTGCCTCAGACAGATCCTGGCATGCTCGGAGGATTGTTTGGATGACTGAATGAGCAGCATTTGTGTTTGCTGATTCATCTCCCCTCACTGCTGTCAGCATGGGCCCGAGTTCGGCCTTTGGCAATAGATGGACCTAGGATGGCCACCGCTTCTGGAGATTTTATTCACAGACCCTTCAAGAAAGCCTGCCCTTATAGGCACAGCATCACATGTCCTGGGTTTTTCAGGGAGATTTAGATTTTCTGTGTCAGATGCTACGTTTAAGGTAACTCCGGTCACTGCACAGACCTGCAGGGCAACCATTTATTACGGATCTATTTCAGTTTCGGAACTTACAGTAGAGACATTTGGTAAGTTCGTGCCCTCAGATCTCCCCTCCAGGTTGCATGGCCAGTTTCTAGGAGGGTCCTGGGTTTTAGGAGCAAGAGATTTCCTCATCCTGTACTCCTGGGCTGCAGACAGGTGCAGAGAACCAGGCACAGAGGGACTCACCGTGGATTTGGAGCCCTCCAAGGGCCCTCCAGGAAGGGGACCCCCTGGGAGACAGAGTGAGTAGGCAACCAAGAGGAAAAGTGCAAGTTAGCATTTATGGACTAGTCTGTGTGCACCAGGCATTTCACACTTGGCACCTGGTTCTTTGCCACATTTTGGCGAGATGAGTATTACTTTTCCTGTTTTACAGGCGACACAGGCAGAGTTTAAGAGTGTGGGCTCTGAGGTCCACTGTTGGGTTTCAATGCAAGCTCTGCTCCTCCTAAGTGGAGAGAGTTTAGCCAAATTGCTCAGCCCTCTGGGCCTCAGTTTCCTGATTTATAAATGGAGAGGATAATAATAGTGCCTGCCTTGAAGGTGTGATGTGAGAATTGAACCAGAAAACTTTGTGAAATGCCTAGCGCGGTGTCAGGTGTACGGTAATTGTGTAATAAGAATTAGCTGCTATTATTATTGCTGTTGTTATTAACAACCTGAGGGATAGGGACAGGGAATGGAGGAGGTGGCTCTGCCATGTGTTAAAAAATCACCAGTCATTTTTCTGCCATCCAGGAAGGTCTGGGCTCGAGGCTTGGGCCTTCTAGCACCTAATGCTGGGTCACTGTTGTGGCCAAGGGACTCTGATGAGGCTGTGTGTGTGCGCAGGCTCTCGGGGGTACATGTCTCGGGAGCCAGCCACCTCCCCTTCCCCAGCGCCATTATGTACCCGGCTCCATTCTGACCTTTCAGCTGACCCTCTGTTGCCCTGCTGGGGCCTTGGGAGCAGATGCCCAGCTGGTGGATTGGGCCTGGGCTCCGGCTTGCTCACTAAACCCTGAGCCTCTGTTTATGACTAATTGCTTTGTTTGTTCTGTGTGAGACACTTAATTTTTTTTTCAGTGATTTACTCCTCTTCGTAATTAGGTGTAGTGATTAGAATCTTGTTCCTATTACAATGGAGTTTTCCTTTTAATTCACGCACGTTCACCAGGCCTGTCTCTGTCTGCTCCACGGGTTGTCCCCAGTTGGCTTTTCCCAAGCTGTCATATCAATCACAGTTCAGGGGTGGCTCAGAGACTGATGTGAGTCCAAGGAATCAAAGAAAACCGACTGGGAGTTTTGTTATATTCAGTTACCCAATTGTGATACGTACTTAGGGATAAAGTCTCAGTACGTCAGGGCACAAGGAGTCGGCAAATTACTTTAATAAGCGTTCTTTACTGTATCTTTCCCATGGAATTCATTTTTTTATTAAAAATGTTATAATACACACACATATGCATTCTGCTAGGAAAAGGTCCAGAAGACAAACAGCAAAATGTTAATAATGGTGGTTTGTGGTTTCTTCTTTTTTGCTCGTGGGCAGTTTTTTGCCGTGTACATATAATGCATGTATTAAAAAATAAAATGTTTTGCAAGCTGTCCTTTATAACAGATTAGGTATGGTACATTTGTCAACTAGTCCAGGGTCACGCCACACATCAGCAAAAGAGTCCAGGTCTTTAAAGTCCCAGAACAATCATTCAGTCCCCAGAGCTGCCCTTCATTTATCAGTCGGAACCTGGTCATTGAGCCTGTGGTCCGGGGCACGGGACAGAGAAGGTGTAAGGTGTGGTTCCTACTCATGAGGTGCTTGTGGTTTAGAGAGAGAGGTTTTGATTGAAGCTTTCTCTTCCCCTGACCATGGCTATGATCTCTTGGATTTCCCAGACTTTGGTTTCTCTTTCAGGGACCCTTCTCTTTCGTGACACTGGAAAGGCGCTGATGCCAGGGGTGTCGCCCTCTCAGGCCTGCCTCTCCCTGCCCGTTTCCCCCGCCCACGACCTCTCTGCAGTTGCCTTGTTGGGAGCTCTCAAGGCAGCATGCCCAGCCGTCATGGCCTTGCAAGACAGCTCCTGGAGCCATTCCTCCAGAATCCCCTTGTGGATTTCCTTGTGGTCTTTCTTCTGTTTTCCCGCCATGGAAGTTGCACATAGGCATGTTCCTCTCAGCAAAGGGGCTGGAGGAGACTCAGTGGAGAGTGCCTGACCAGTGGACTGGACTGAGGGGTGTGCATCTGGACGGGGGCAGAGAGACAGGAGGCTGGAAGGCAGGGTTGGGCAGCTCGCCTTGGGCCAAGAGTGCTTGGACGTTTCCCTGTGGGCAGTCGGAGACATGGCCGGAGGGCAGTGGTCCTTCAGGGAAAGTCGCCAGGCCACTCTGAGTGGGACTGATGGGAGTCAGTCATCCCAGGAAGGTCATCTTGGGTTAGGTCCCCATGTATGGTGACAGGGTACTGAAATGAAGAGAAATGTAGAAAAAGTAAGCAAAGAAAAATGTCGGGGTCCCATCAAAGGAACAGGGTAGCTTGGAAGAGGGCAGAGTCGGTGAGGGTGGACCGCTGTCAGCCATGGGAGGTGGTGGTCACGAGTGGAAATGGAGTTGGGGGAAAGGTGTGTGGGTCAGCGTTAAGATGTGCTGGAGTTGGACGTCCCAGAATACCCACCTGGCGGGACACCAGCGGCAGAGAGTGCTACTGGGGCTCTGGGGATAGCCCTGGGAGGAGGGCACAGAGAGGTGGCGGATGCAGAAGCCACCTTCTTGCGTAGAGGGGAGAGCTCAGACGGAGAGGGCAGGTGGCAGATCGGGTGGGGTGCATAATGCCCCGGAGATGTACGGGGTGGGGGCAGAATGGGGAGCCAGTGAAAGTCACAGAGAGGGGAACAGAGCCCCCGGTGCCTGGAAACTCGGGAGCAAGAGCGGGGATAATGGAAGGTTGGGATTGGGGATAAATGCCGAGTTTTCCTTGATGTGTTTTCCTATCTACTCAAAAGGGGGATAGGGCGTTCTAGACTTATCCAAGCAAGTTAACAGGGTAAACTGTCCTTCCCAGGAGTCCTTTGCTTTTTAAAAGAGTGCCTCACAGAGCTGCTTTTGTACAGCGTTGGAGGGTGCACAGTATTTTGCCGGAGGAGTTAAAACCTAGAGAGAATGAGATTTCAGGTGAAGGCTGTGTCCGTGGTTATGTGGTGGGGTGGCATCTTGGTTTGGGCTGGGGGTGTTGCATATGTATTCAAGCGTTAGTGTGTAAGTCGGGGTGGAATCGAGGGAAAAGGTGAAAAGCATATAGACAGTAAAAGCAGTTTTCTCTGAAATTCTGTGGCTGTAGATTTCTTTCTCTGGAACCAAAGAGAAACTTTCCTTTGCAGGTAAAGCACAGTTTTCTTCTGTAGCTGAGACTTTGCTAAATAAAGCAGCTTTCCTTTTTACCCTGCGCCCTCGGCCACATCCCCCTCCCTGTGGTGGGGGGGCCCCTCCAGACTCTCTTTAGAATGGACTTCCCTGCATGAGGGAGCATCACACTGTAATACTCCTCTTATCTCCGCACTCTCTCAGCAGACATCGACAAAAGGACAGTGGGCAAGCCTCAGCTATCTCCGTGGCAAGCGGGGGTCAGACGTTTGCTTTTGAGACATCGTCACCTGGGGCTGTCCAGGGCAAGACCCCGGCAGGGCAATTAGCCACGATCAGAGCTTCAGTGTTCTGGTTCTTTCTCTTTGAAAGGCACAGACTCATCTTCCTTCACGTTTGCAAAGTCCTCGCTCGTCTGCCTCATGGTAGACAGCGTGAGGTGCAGTGTCTCCAGGACTTGGGGAAACCTGTGGGGTTATTATGGCTCATTTGGTAGATGAGTGGGATCTGTAATTTTCCGTTGTGTATTTGTATGCGCAGAGATGTGATAAAGATGGCTTATAGTCTCTTTCATTTTCCAGATGTCTCACCAGTGGATAAACATCGCTTCTTTCTTTGGCTGTGGGTCCAGGCGTCTGGTTTGTGCCCAATGCCGTGTTCCCTGGGAGTGTTAGCAGTCACCTCGCCGGCCCTGGGCGCAGCCATTTCGCCTTAAGAGGTCGTTCCCCGGCCTTCTGGGGCAGTGGGGAGAGGGCTGTGGTCTCAGGAGCTCTGCCTGGTTTTCCAGAGCCGTTCGAATATCTGAGTGTGTTTAGCCTGTTTGACTAGAGTTGAGCAAAACTAGACCTTGTTTTTTGTGCCTGTGGAGGGGAACACCTTCCTGTGTCCTCCTCGTGTACAGGTTGTGGGGACAGTGTGGGTTAGACCAGGCGTGTTGGGAGGGGAACGTCTTAAGTCTCGGGAAGGCTGATTTCTGACAGCTGAGAAAAAAATGCACGGGAATTGTGTGTGTGTTGGGGTCAGGGGAGATCTGGAGGGTGATTTTCAGGCCCGTGTGGTCCCAGCCCAGACTCACAAACCTCCCTGCTGCTTGGTAAACAGTAAACACATCTTAAAGATGCTAATTTTGTTGTACATTGACTGAGATGGCGAGTGTTTTCTTAGCATTGAATCCATAATGTATCTGGTATTAGGCTTCAGAAAATCCTTCCTTATTTCCTTCCCATTTATTTGGCCTCCAGGGTTCTTTATGAGGTATTGGTCTTTCTCAGTTTGTCTGTCTGCCTCCCCGTCTGTCTGTCTGTTTTTCTGTGTGTCCCTCCCTCTCCCACCCCACACAGTGACAAGAAGCATGAAGACCGAGGCTTTTTCCTACAAATGCACTGTGTCCTCTTCAAAGTGGGAGGCTGTGTACTTATTCCAAAGATGCTGCTTTTGCTCTGAGCGTTTTCAAAGATTTCACTGTGAACTCATATTCAGGCTCTGGCATTTTCTTCTGAATATCCTCAGTGGTGATAAATCTTTGGCCTTTGAAAGTGGATGTGATTTTTGGAAACCGTCACCA